>LPNX010758909.1:138684-149871 GCA_001517045.1 Pseudotsuga menziesii | reverse complement strand
TATATATATATATATATGCATACTATAACAAAAGGTTCTAGTTAACCCAACCAAGAAGATGAGGGTTAAGACAAGAGGTGGGTTGTTCCATAGGGAAGAACACCAAGCACTTCAAGAAAGCAAGGAAAGTGTGACTATTTCCTTTGATGACCAGAGCCTTAGGTGCCATCCTAAGAGGAAATAAGTTGTGAACAAAACAATCCCACGGTTTAAAATTGATGGATTTAAAGTCCTTTGTAAAAAGGGCATGAATAATTTTTAATTCTAGAGGAAAAAGTAATAATGGATTAAAGTCTTTTATAAAGGATGTAAATAATTATTATCATAAAGAGAAGAGTAATGGATTAAAGTCTTATTATAAAGTAACATGAGTTAATTTTATAATTTAACCTCTCAGGTATTTAGAGGTTATTATATGGACAGGAAGATGAAGAATTAAATTCTTGCCACTAAAAACATAAATTTTAACCATGCGAATGGGTCATATTCTTTATTCCATTTGTGCTTGTTTGCAGGCTTGACAGAGGAAGGGGTTCGGCTTGGAGGAAGGAAATAAATGGCATTTGAAATTTGACTATCATAACCACTATATTAGTGCATAAATAGTCACCATAAATCATGGGAGAAAATGGCCCAACAATTGCAATAACAATGCTAAGTTTAGAAAAAAACCTGGCAAAGGTATGATAAAGAGCACGACCCTACAATAGTGAATGAGAGATGTTAAATAGAGAGGAGAGGGGCATTATGAAGAAAAAAAAATATCTACGCTTTTGGGTAGGAAGAGAGAGTTGTGCATGAGGATAAGCATAGGGAGCTTGGCATTTGGGGAAGGATATTCCCTACATGTCTCAAAATTATCTCTGCCATATGGTGAAGGGTGCAAAGGAGGAGAGAGTTTAGGGATTTGGAAGGCATGATCCCAAGAGTGGGTGATTCCCCAACCTTTCTTAGCGACTCGATGCCATGGTAAATCCAGAACTTGCACTACCTTTGAAGAGTTGGAATCATGGAGTTTATTGTCGACTAGGGCATACCACTAGTTTTCAGTGTGCCCTCTCTCTGTGTGGAAGTTTCCTCGGCCTGGACTGCACACATGTTCTCCATTGAGTAAGGCATGAAATTTCTTGCTTGGATCAACCCTGTACGCATTGGTAGTCATTACGCTTGGGAATCTATCCTATTACATTTTCAAGGTAATTTGAATACTATCGTATATGTATAAAATTTTACTCTGCTAATATTTTATTCTGCGCATGATTGGGTAGCGTCGGAGATACACAATCAATGCATTCTTTCCAGAAAACTGAAATTATACATATTTATAATGGATAGCAACCTGTTGGAGGGTCCAGGTATATATATTCATACATGTGCAGCCGAAATGTCTAAAATTCCTATTTAAACTTTGGTATACTCTTAATGTGATCTTCGCTCAAGGTATGTGATTTATTTCTACTTCAACCCTAAATCTTGCAATGGCATCCTTTAAACAGAAGCGAAATGATTTTTATAAACCATAGTTAATCATTCGCTAGCATCCAAGTATGTATACCTATTAGAAGACTCAAGGCATGCAAGGTTCTATTTTTTTATACTTATAGCTTAGCTCGGTCTGCTGCGACTGGAGTCATGATTCCAACTCTAGGGTATCGGAAATCATCCCCATAAATGGATTGTTCTTTTAGATCTTAAAATCTTGCAAATAATCAGGTTACGATTATATATGGCAACTCCTTTCGTCTACGATTTTGATGAGCGGATCGATAATATATATATATATATATATATATATATATATAGGGGTCGTTGAATGGTTAGAGTAGGACGGTATATGTTACAAACCCTTTGACATGCGATTTGGTAAACTGATCCACCTTCGTATACATGATAGAGGTCAAACCTGCTCGCTTTAAAACCTTGTGAGTACATCTAATGCCCAATCTATGAGATTCGACATATGCGATCGAAATCTTGCATCGGCCTTCCTCATGCTGACCAGTGCAAAATGACATTGTGTTTCTTCAATGCCTTCATTAATTTAACTATTGGGTCAACCCTTGAATCTTCATGTCGATGGATGCATGACTTATAATCATAGTCTCAGGAGAAATTGTAAGGTTAGGAGTAGCTCATTTGCATCCGATCTCTATCAGGAGAAATTGTAAGGTTAGGAGTAGCTCATTTGCATCCGATCTCTATCATGGAAATAAAGACTAGGTAATCTAGTAACTATATGGAAATATTGAAATCGTATGATTAGGATATGACAGATTATTGCTTGCATAAGATCTGGATTGACTTATCTTTTGGTTGAAATAGAGAATGCAAAATCCTATAACGATCGGACCAATAGAAATGTAGGGTTATTATATGATGGAGTAGCTCTTTTCGATAAGATCCATTTTCGTCATCCCGTTTAGTAGAGATGAATATTATATGACCTTAGCACAAAATTCCAAAAGCAATAAGAATGAAAAGTATTTTGAAGGTCTCTTTGGTCCTAAAGGAAGGTTTTATGTCCTAAAGTTTAAATCTAGTTAAGAAATGTTTATTTCATGTTTATCTGCATAAAACGTTGGTGATGAATCCTTTGCACAATTCAAAGAAATTGCAGAACCAAGATGTTCAAGTTTCTTAGGGATACTCCATGAGAATATCTGAAAGTAAGTATGGCAACAAAGATGCTGCAAAATGTATTTTCTCTTATTAAATGAATAATATATGATATAACGGTATGGTGGATGTAACCCCGGGTTAGGGGTGAACCACCAATATCGTTTTTTTTATTGGTGGCTCTTTTGTGTTTGTACTTTATGTTGCACAAATTTTGTTTGTATTGATGATTGATTTACACATGCTTTCCCATTTGCTAGCATTTTATACACTGCATTTATTGAGGTTAAAAGGATGATTGGGTTATGTGTCATGATCTATCATTATAAGGTTAGTTGTGCAGTTAATAACACGATGGATAGTGATATTTGAAGTCCTCTACGAATTGGATAAATTACACATTAATAGAACTATGAAACCAACTCTTTTCTATGTTGGAACTTGGAATTTATCTTGGGTTACACTTAAATTGTAAGGCCATATATGTTGAGTCTCAGAAATGAAAACAAAGGTTACAGATACAGGAAAAGTAGAAATCCCCTTATCAGTTTCATGGTACAAATAGTTTAACAGCATGGGTTTGAATACATGGTAGATAAAGGAAAATGTCTCGTTCATAAACAAGTCTTGTATATAATATTAAATATGGTAGGATTACAAATTTAACATAGTTGATCCATGATGATTGATGAATGTATTGCTAGGCTTTTTATTATCATTCACAATAGTTGTTCCAAGGGCATAAAAATATGAAGGAATAAGATTTTTTTCTCTTGCTGATTATGGGTGTGCTACATATGGTATGAGAGTGGGATTTGAAACACTTGCACCTATTTGGGTTCAAAATGCTCTTACATATTTCATTTTAGGAACTAATTATTGAGTTTTTCTTTGTGCTAACAAAAGTCAACAAGTTCATATTGTTCTACAACACATGTACCTTAAGATGTACCAAATGTGGATATTTATTGACCTTGTAGTTGTGCAAGAGAAAGTGGAACATCTCCTCAAGATTACAATGAAGAAGGCCATTACTTTTGTGAGTTCAAAGTACATAGGTATATTGCTATTTCCTTTATTACTTTTGAAGAGGTTTATGAATAGCTAAGACAATTCTTTCGTCTCTATTTAAATTGCACAAATAAATTCTTAGTGAAGTATAAGAGTATTCTTAGACAAACACATGGTCGATGAAAGTACTATAGTAGTTTCTATTATAATAGTAACGTGGGAGTTCAATTGCTGAAAGAAGTGACCTTTAGAACCTAAATTCATATTTGAATTGGTCATTAATGACATGATGTATGTTAAAAGGATTCTTAGAATTCCATGTGAATTTGTGATAGGTTACATTGTAAAACACAGTGAAATATGTTGTTAAAGAGTAACATTGAAAGGGTTACCTGATTACCTAATATTGATTATAAGTCTTTTGGACCTAATTTGGGGTTCATTATTTGTAAATGTAAGAGGCTCGTGAGAGTATACTCCAAAGTCTTAGAGGTATTGTTATGTGAGGGAATATGGTTATAGATATGTATATGTAAATATACATACATAACTTACCTGAATTCCTTGAGGATAGAAAGGTAGCTATTAAAAGGGAACTTGGTAAGTTAATCATTTAGGAGTAACTGTATTACCCTTGAAAACTCTCTAAAAGATTAGCTGCAAACTATCACATATAGTAAAATGGTTTAAGCACAAAGGTAAGCAATGCTAAAATAGTAGGTATGCTAAAGGCATATATTATATTGTCAAGATTTTACAAAATACAAATGGTATCAAATTAATGTTAGTGGTGTTAAAAAATACTAACATTATATTAAATATGAAACACCTCTTTACATTTAGAATTTCATGTAAACCAGTAACAAACAAATTGCACTAAATCTTATGGATACATCGGTACATGTTAGTCGAACGGCTACGATTGCATATAGATGTTGGTAATAGAATAACTTGGTTAAGGTGCATGACTTATTATAGCCAAAAACAAATTTAATTATTGAGAATTAGATCAAAGGTAGGAGGAAGTAGTGGTTCTCAAGATTTGGGTCCATTAGTTTTGAACAAAATTCTTTCACCTATATGTATGCTCGTAACTAGCATACGACCTTGGGTCCTAAATGAATATGTCACAAGGAAGAATTATGTTTTATATTGTTAATCTAGTCTGGCTATCGCGAACTAATAAACATGGAAATGGTTAGTTGGTACACATAATAAGTGAATGACGAGAGAAGTGAATTTGGTTTCTAAACCTTTGTGTAACAATAAATTCTCAGAAAGTGAATGCTAATTTCTTTAGCAGAAGTTGTTGGTTAACTTGTGAATGTTGAATATCATTAGCATACTAAATGGATGCTAAGTAAGGGTAGGAATTGAATTTCAGAGTTGCTGGGAAGAGATTTCAACTTAGTTGCAATAATACCACTATTATAATGTATCATTTTTTTTAGCTTGTTTCCATTAACTGTGAGATCATTCTAACTCATTGAATCTCTTTCCATGTTATGAATGTACTCTGGTTTATTCTGTGAAATTTCCACATTGAGTAATGAAGGTTTTAATTAACCTAAGCTATTTTGTTGTTTATATTTCTATTAATGTTCATGTGTTCTAAAACATTAACAAATATCTGTGATTTTTCTTTATGCATGCACTACAGTACATTACTCACCACTAATGATAATTTTGCTCCGTAGGGATAGGTTAGTTAGTCATAGTTAGTTTCTTGTTGTTTGTGATTTAGATGCGAGAGAGGTAAGACAAGAGGTAAGAACCTGCGCATCACATTGTGACCCTCCTCATTATCTCTATCGTCTGCATTTTAGTTAGGAACTTGCATGTCATACCTTAAACATCAAAAAAACTAAAAATATAAACGGTGGATCGAGCCGTAACCGGTAAAACATTTTAATTGTTGCATGACCTGTGGTAGCCAAACCGTAAATCAGATGGATTCCCCATACCAAACAATAACGGGCTAATTGGGAATGTTTATTGGGGATTATCCCTAACTATTGTTACCTATAATTTTCCAGAGCTCAATAGTTTTCGGCGCTAGAAGGAGGGCCACCAGTGCATGGCTAGCCGAGGAATCCCGCTTCCTTGAAATCACTCCACCGGTGACAATTCCGAAAGTAGTTTTATTCACAAACCTACTCTTGAAGATAAAGAGAAAGGGTATCTTTATCCTATCTATAACAAAATGGTTGATGATTTAAGAAGAATTACCAGGGAATATGCAAAAAATATTGGAGGATTACCTGTTATTTCTGTCCTACCTAGAAGAGAGCATCATAAGAAAGATTTCCCTCAATTAGAAGACTCATTGTTGGTAGAAGATCTTGAAGAATTGGTAGAAGCAGCCTTACAAGAAGTTGGCCAGCCTTTGAATCAATTGGATCCGGATTCACCTTACTGTTCACCTTTCGAGACCCCTATTCACTCACAACCTCATACTCCACTCAGAATAATGGCTAATGTAAATGCAAACCAACCACCTCAACAACCTGCTTGGAGGGCTAGGTCACCTTTAAATTTGACTCCTCCCTTGCATGATTTGCCTCAGGCTTTTGACAAGATGTTACCTGAGTTTGAACCAAGTGAAGGAATTATGGTAGATGATCATTTGCAGAGTTTTTTCTTGGTTTTATAAGGGATACAACCTAGAGAGCATGAAGATGTGGTATGTAGATTGTTTCGCCATGCCCTGAAAGGAAAAGCAGCCTCGTGGTATTTTTCCCTTCCTTCAAATTCTATCACGGATTGGAACACCTTTGATAGAATGTTTAGAAGCAAATATGCAGTTTAGAAAACTCATGCAGCTTTAATGAAAGGGTTATGTGCTCTAAGGAAAGAAAGGAAAGAAAAAGTGCATAATTTCACTCAAATATTTGTTACTTACCTAAACAATTTCACTACAGCTGATAAGCCATCTGAAAATGCTCTAATTGAGTACTATACCTCAACTCTTGGGCTTGATCTAGCAATGATTGCCAAGAGATCAATTAGACCTACATTAGTAGAATCCTATGAAGAAGCTGGGAAGGTAGAGGCTATGATGGAGAGTATAGAAAATTACCCTGTACAGTCAAAAGAAAATACTTTTGGAAACAAGAAACCTTTATTACTGACTAAACCTAAGAAGGAGCGGTCACAAAATTTTGAAGGGATGGTTAAGATGATGAAGAAGTTATCCAACAGAGTGATAGATTTAGAAAAGGAGAAGGAGGCTCACAGATCATATAAGCCTTATTATAAAAAAAGGGAAGACAATAATCAACCTAAACCTCCCCCACACAGTCCTGCAGTGATGAATTTAACAGATGTAGGCATGGATAATTTTTGTACCTTTCATTAGCAACCTCATTCTGAGAAGAATTTCCCACAGTGGATTAATTCTATGACGTTAGAAATGAATCAATTATTGGAATCCAAACTTACATAAAATTGTAAGGAGGAATAAAAGGATAATGAACCTACGAAAAAACAAGAGGAAGATACTTTAGTTTTATGGGACTGTGTCTCTATGTTCGATACAGAAGAAAAATATGTTCTGATAGAAGGAGAAACACCAGAAACCAATGTAACAACAAGAAATCAAAGTATGTTAAAATAAGATAAGTCAATACTTCCTAAGATTAAGAAACTTCAACAAAACATGAAGAATATACAGAAAAACACTGCAACTGTTAAAATACCTGAATTTTCCATTTCAAGTCAAGATTCGAAGAAAATCAACACACCTTTTAAGCCTGTTGAAGTTAAGATTGATAATGTCAAGAAGAATCTCAAAGAACCTGAGATGGGATATGATATTGTGGAAGACATTAAAAAAGATAAAGAAAATATCTCATTGTTTTAAATGTTTAATTTACCTCAGCAAAAAGAGAAACTTTTAAAATCACTTGAGATACCAGAAGAAGAGCCTCCCAGTGAGAACCGACCTGAGGAAGAAATTGGTGAGGTAAGTTTAGGAGGGAAGTCTAAGTATAGAACTCCAGCGTTTGTCTTAAGTTTTGAAATTTTCAACTATAATGTGCACAATTATTTAGTGGACTCAAGATCATCAATCAACGTTATGCCACTTTCAGTCTACAACAAAATCAATGGTCAACCTAAACCATCTATTTGGCAAGTTCTTCCATTAGACAAGATAGTTGTAAAAGTAATAGGAGAAATGGAGGATGTTCTAATTTGCTTATATGCAGATGAGAGGGTATGCCAATACATTGACATTGTAGTACCAGACATACCAGATGCTTATGGATTGGTTTAGAGTCAAGACTCGTCGCCAAGGTTAGAAGGCTATTTTGCATCAAATTGGTCACATCTATGGTTGACTCATAAGGGAAGTCTAAATCAGATAAAAAGTATTAAGAGAGCCTCAAATGAAATACAATGTCACTTAGTTAGAGGGAAAAAATGAACTAGTAAATTTTGTATTGGGAAATTATTTCATTAAATTGGAACTGAGAAATTACCAAGCTGAAGAAGCCAGCAGTATACCTGATACCCAGCCTAATCTCCTTCATTTTTCGCATGCTAATGAGATTGAATGTAATATAGTAGGTCTAGTTTCAGATGTAGTCTACAATTCAAATTCAGTAGAGGTAGATATTTTTTGGACTCTTTATTTTGATTATTCTAAAACATTGGAAGGATCAAGGGCTGGCTATGTCCTAATTGATCGAAGAACAAATAAACATTTTCTTTCTTGTAGGTTAGAATTTGAATGCACAAATAACACAGCCAAATATGAAGCACTAGTTCAGGGACTTAAAAAAGTGATAGAACTAAAAGTAAAAAATATGAAAGTATATGGAGATTCTAAAATCATTTTTAAGCAAATTTGGAACAAGATACACTGTATTTCACCACATTTGAAATATTGCCAAAATGAAGCTTGGTATTTGCTTATAAATTTTTATACATTCAATATTGTGTCCATTCCTAGATTAAAGAATGCAGCAGCTAATTTACTAGCTACCTTAGCTGCAAGGCTAGTACCTTCAAATAATAGATGCTCTATTGAATTACTTTTCAGGCCTTCTGTTCTAGATATGATCACAAATCTACAGGTTTTTTACGATGATAAGAAAATTTTGGAGTGTTTGATGAATGATGATACTTTCAGAGGAGAAATAATAGATGAAGAAGAACATCAAGCAGAATTAAAATTCAGAAAATTTATTCCTAAAGGATTCAGGACCTTGGAACGAACGTTTGATTTAGATAAAAAATTCAGAAAGCCAGTGAATGTCAAGACCCATAGCTCCTCCTTACAATTCGAACTGATAAATTTGGGGACTGAAGCTGAACCCAAATATGTAAATTTGGGGAAGTGTTGTTCTCCAGGAAAAATAATTAAGTTCATTAGTCTTTTCAAGTAGTACAAAGATGTGTTTTCTTGGACCTATGAAGAGCTTAAAACGTATGACATGTTAGTTTTTTCAACATTTAAGCTAGCATTATGTTAAGATCTTTTCACTGAGAGAATAACAAGCACAGCAATCACATAAGCACATCACAAGAGATAAGAGACACAAAGATTTTAGGAGGGGAAACCATAAATGGAGAAAACCCCTCAACTTCCTCTAAGATAGTATCACCACAAGATGTGATCCCAAAACAGTAAGATGACCTCCCAACACAACAGCAGCCTTCTGTCTTCTGTCAAGACAAAGTATTTCCTTCTCCAAAGGTGCACCACACTTGAGAGAGAAAGTGATGTAATTCACAAGTGATAAATAGAGATACTCTCACTCTCTATTTATATTCTTCCGTTGACTTGAAGTGCACTCAACCATGTAGGCTTAACTTACAATTAATTACTTGAGCCTACACCTTAATTAGTGTATAATAACCCAAGTGCCCCTAAACTGTGGGGACTTACCTAATGACTTGATATGACTTGTTTATATTAATAATCCTCCCGATTGGAACATTGGGGTAAGACAATATGACTCAAATACATAATAGAAACATCCCGGAATAAACATCGAGTTACAATATATAAAATACATATAAGAATACATTCCAAAGTTAAATATACATCAACACTCTCTCTTAACTAGGAAGGTATTCTTTCGACACAATTTTTCAGCACTGGTCTTCTTCTCTGCATCAACTGGATCATCTTCGTCTTTAAGTCATCTTCGTATTCAAGTCATCTTCATATTCAAGTCATCTAGATCTGGATCATCTCTCGATCTGGATCAACACAAAGGCATTACTGGATCTAGATCATCACTCGATCTGGATCAACATCACTAGACTGGATCTGGATCATCTCTCTGGACTAGATCTAGATCATCACTCGATCTGGATCATCACTGCTGGATCTGGATCATCACTCGATCTGGATCTCTCGGAGTCATCATACCTGGATCTGTATCATCTCTTGATCAAGATCTCCGCTGGTCATCATCAAGTGTGTACTATCTCGTCATAGGAAGTTCTACAGAGCCAGCCCTTTTTCATGCTGGATGTAGGCCCACCACCTGCAGGTCTTCATCATCACCGGCCATACTGTGGAATCCTCAGGACTTATTACGTGCATCACAAAACCTTGAAAGAGCATCCCAGGCTGTTACAAGCACACAGCTCTACCTATAGGATCTCCCAAGGCTCCGAATTACATGTGACCTCACCACAAAACCTCGCAAGAGCATCCCAGGCTGTTACGAGCACACAGCTCTACCTATAGGATCTCCCAGGGCTCCGAATTACATGTGGTCATGGAAAAACCTCGCAAGAGCATCCCAGGACTGATTACGGGCACATAGCCCAACCTAACGGATCTTCCAGGGCTCCGAATTACATGCCATAGGACAAAACCTCGAAAGAGCATCTGCCAGATATCCCAGGGAACCGAATTACATGCCATAGGCAAAACCTCGAAAGACTATCTGCAGATCTCCCATGGCTCCGAATTACATGTCCTCCCAGAGAAAAACCTCGAAAGAGCATTTTCCAGATGTCCCAGGGCATCGAATTACATGCCATAGGCAAAACCTCGAAAGACCATCTGCAAATCTCCTAGGGCTCCGAATTACATGCTCATCTGCACAACCTGACTGAGTGTTCCTGGTAATTGACCAGGTGCCTCCATTCCTAGAATGGCAGTTGCCCTTACATCTATCCTACTCGACAGAATGGCCAGCACTTATATCTGACATGGAAGGAACTAAATCCTTTAGCCATGAACAGATTGGCTCTGCCCTTACATCTGACCTGCTCGTCAGAATGGCACAATCCCATCCAATGATGGAAGACTCTCAACTCCAACGAGGAGAGATTTCTGCACTTACATCTGCCATGGAAGGAACTAAATCCTTTAGCCATGCACAGAATCGCTCTGCCCTTACATCTGACCTGCTCTCTGCACCATATCCCTGATATAGTGATACTTGATCTCGATATGCTTCGACTTGTCATGAAACACTAGATTCTCTGACAACTTCACTCAACTCTGGTTGTCACAATGTATACAAGTAGCATCTAACTGGAGATCAAATATATCAGACAGTAGCTTCCGCAGCCATACTGCCTCACAACTGC
>LPNX010758909.1:95982-137028 GCA_001517045.1 Pseudotsuga menziesii | reverse complement strand
ACTTTCATATCTGGATCTCTTTCTGGATGGTTCATCATCCTCTGCAGCATGAGCATGATGTCTTCTTTGGCCTCGTCTCCCTCTGAAACTGGAACCCCTATGCTCATGTAGGTGTCCAATCTAGAGAGATAAAATACTTCTATGCTTGGAAGTTGTCAACTTCACCAAGCTTATCATCAAGATGATCACTTTGAAATGAGAACCTCAAATGGAAATAGCAAAGGATTAGATCTTACCGATTTGAGGTGTCCGCCCTTGTCCCGGAGTTTGCTGATCTAGGGTTTGTCACAGAAACCCTAATTTTAAAATCTTGGAATCTTTAAGATCTGATTGGATGAACAGATATATCTCTTCAAATGTAGCTGTCCAATGTACTCCTTTTCTGAAAACAGTGAAGGAAAACTCCCGGAACAGGAAGCCCTAATTTTCTGATTTCTTCTACAGAAATTCCTGTTACTGTTTCTGTGATATCTATGAAATTAATAATCCTCTATGTCTGAAATTTCTCAATGAGGTAACCTAGAATGTGCCTGATCCAACACCATAGGTTTCATCATAATTTGTTTCACCATTTGGGATTTATGATCATTTTCCCAAGGTGACCTGTTACATGACTGTTCAGAACAGTGAAGTTGTACGGCATGCCACATGTCATTGGTTCATCTTATGAGTCTGAAATTCTGACCACAGAAATTAAAGTCCGTTCCCTTTCTGGAAAATCTTCAGGAATTTCATTTGGACCTCTGTAGCCCAAGATATTGTAGATCTCCCCAGGTGTCCTATTCATGGATGATTTCTGGAAGAGGCTGGAACCCTAACTTGGACAGATCATATCTCCTGGAATACAGCGAATCAGAGGTTTCCCTTTGGACACACTGTTCATAAGGATTTTATATGATTCCCTTGAAATTTTCAGCTTCGGAGAGTTTTCCAATCTCAGAATATAGCGACTGTACCAAAACGTAGCAGTTTTAGTATGTAGGGTTTCTCCTAGCTCAGGGTCAAACTAGGGTTTGACTTTCCCGGAGTTTCACCCAACCAAATTTATTGATCCAGGTCTCTAAATTTCGGTTTTGATGAGGAGAAAAATCCTATGCTAGTCTCACTCAAAAATTCCTCTTCTGTAGAAAGCCCTAATTTCCACATCGAAACTGAAAATGCTTGAAATTGAATTCCGCATCGATAGAAAGATGCACCCTTCAATGGAGAGTCATCCTAGCATACTTTTGCTGAAAATATGTGGAGGAAGATCCAAAAAATAGGAATCCCTAGTTCCTGTAGCTACACAATGTATTCTTCTCAGGTTAGCTCTGATACCATGTTAGTTTTTTCAACATTTAAGCTAGCATTATGTTAAGATCTTTTCACTGAGAGAATAACAAGCACATCAATCACATAAGCACATCACAAGAGACAAGAGACACAAATATTTTAGGAGGGGAAACCATAAATGGAGAAAACCCCTCAACTTCCTCTAAGATAGTATCACCATAAGATGTGATCCCAAAATAGTAAGATGACCTCCCAACACAACAGCAGCCTTCTGTCTTCTGTCAAGCCAAAGTATTTCCTTCTCGAAAGGTGCGCCACACTTGAGAGAGCAAGTGATGTAATTCACAAGTGATAAATAGAGAGACTCTCACTCTCTATTTATATTCTTCCGTTGACTTGAAGTGCACTCAACCATGTAGGCTCAACTTACAATTAATTACTTGAGCGTACACCTTAATTAGTGTATAATAACCCAAGTGCCCCTAAACTGTGGGGACTTACCTAATGACTTGATATGACTTGTTTATATTAATAATCCTCCCGATTGGAACATCGGGGTAAGACAATATGACTCAAATACAGAATAGAAACATCCCGAAATAAACATCGGGTTACAATATATAAAATACATATAAGAATACATTCCGAAGTTACATATACATCAACATGACACAAAGATCATACAACATGCCAGTCCAATTAAAGGTGGAATCAATCCTTACCAATAGCCTTTGAGGAAGATGCATCCAAAGGTGGAGCCTTTAATTCAAAGTGAAGTAAAAAAAATGTTGGATGCTAAAATCATATTTAAAGTCAGACATTCAGAATGGTTTTCTAATTTGGTGCCAGTACGAAAAAAGTCAGAAGAAATCAGGATCTGTGTAGATTTCAGAAATCTTAATCGTGCGTCAGATAAAGATAACTATTCGGTCCCACCCATGGAACAAATACTATAGATGGTTTCATGTTCTAAATTGTTTTCGTTATTAGATGGATTCTCTGGTCATAATCAAGTATTAATAGTTGAAGAAGACAGGCTTAAAACCATGTTTAGAACCAAGTGGGGAACTTCTGCGTATAGGAGAATGCCCTTTGGACTTATTTATGCTGGAGCTACTTTTCAGAGGGCCATGGATATAGCTTTCCATGGTTTGATTGGTCGTAGTGTTGTGGTTTATCTAGATGATGTCACAATATTTTCGAAAATGAGAGAGGAACATGCATTTCATTTGAAACAAATTTTTTAGCATTGTCGAAAATATGGTATTTCACTAAATCCTAAGAAATGCATGTTTGCAGTCATAGAAGGAAAGCTATTGGGTCATGTCATTTCTAAGAAAGGGATCTCCATAGACCTAGAGAGGATTAAAGCCATAGAAAAGATCCCTTTACCCCATAATAAAAAGGGTATGCAATTGTTTATGGGGACAATCAATTTTGTGTGAAGGTTTGTACCAGACTTTGCTCAAATTGTCAAACCTTTTCAGCAAATGGTTAAACATAGTGTACAATTCAAATGGACTGATTTGGAGAAGAATGCATTCAGTAAGATAAAAACATATGTTTCTCATGCACCATCACTCAAGGGTCCAAATTTTGAAAAGGATTTTATTCTGTACACTTTTGTGTCTGACTATTCGTTAGCAACTGTGCTTTCACAGAAGGAAGATGGGGGAGTCAAGTACCCCTTATCATTTATGAGCACTGGTATATAGGGAGCTGAATTGAATTATCCAGCATTGACAAACAAGCTTATGTAGTTTTTAAAGCAGTAAAACAATTTAGGCCATATATACTTAAGAATTGCACCAAAGTAATAGTTCCACACCCAAATATACGATCTCTTTTTGTACAAAAGGAATTAGGAGAAAGAAGAGGCAACTGGGTGACTTTTTTACAAGAGTACGATCTTGAGTTCAAACCAGCATCCTTATTTAAAGGACAAGGACTGTGTAAACTAATGACTGAAGGTCAAAACAATGAAGAAAACAGCTGGGATAATGAAGCTAAGATACATATGGTGGATGTATGTCCTTTGTTTACAGCTCCAGATTCCTGGTATCGAGACCTAGTCCATTACCTCCAAAAAGGATATTTGTCAGAGAATTGGAGTCCCAAACAAAGAAGAGCATTACGTCTAAAATCAGCTTTATATCAAATAATTGATGGAGTACTCTTCAGAAAGAAATACAATGGATTTTTTCTCAGGTTCTTAGAACAGGAAGATGCAAAGAATGTCGTAACAGAATTCAATGATGGGCCTGCTGGAGGTCATTTTTCCAGAGATACAATAGCACATAAGATTCTTAGAGTTGGATATTACTGGCCTACACTCTTTAAGGATGCTCATGCTCATGTTAGAAAATGTGATGCTTATCATAGATGTGTTGGAAGACAAGCTAAAGTAGAAAGACCATTAAAACCAATAATTATATTAGAACCATTCGAACAATGGGGAATTGATATTATTGGAGAAATAAACCCAAATTCTTTCTTGCAGCACAAGTATATTCTGATAGAAACTGATTACTTCACCAGATGGGTCAAGGCTATTCTGTTATGAAAAGTAAATGAAGATGCAGTCATGGATTTCTTACAGAATCAGATTATGACCAGGTTTGGGGTTCCAATTTCCCTAGTTTTTGATAATGCTACTCACTTTTCTTCTATTAGATTAACTGCATTTTCTAATGAAAGAGGAATCAAGTTGCATTATTCTGCAAATTATTACCCACAAGGAAATGGTTTGGCAGAATATGCAAACAAAAATCTCATTAGGATTTTAAATAAAACCGTAATAGAAAATCAAAGAAGTTTGCATTTAGCGTTACCTAATGCTCTCTGGGTTGATAGGGTCACACCCAAGAATTCCTTATGTGTGTCACCATACACTCTTGTTTATGGAAAAGAAGTTATCCTTCCTCCTAATATTTGTTTTCTATCTTCCATAATAGCTTAAGAATATAGGGGTACCAATGATGAAATTCAAATCAAAATCTATAATCTATTGAAGTCAGAAGAGTCTAGGTCCAAATCCAAAGACAGATTTAAGCATCAACAGAAAATAGTGAAGCATTGGTTTGATAAACATAGAGCTGGGAACAAAGAATTCAAAGTAGGAGATTTGGTTCTCAAGTGGGATCACCCACACGATGAAAAGGGAAAGCACACTAAGTTTCAGCAGTTATGGGTAGGCCTTTTTCAAATTGCAGCAAAGCTACACCCCTCAAATTACAAGTTGCAAGACTTACAGGGGTGGGAAGAGAACTTACCAATAAATGGTTTAGTTCTTAAACCTTATTTTTCTTGATCTTTTATTTTGGTTGTCTTGTACATAAATAAAAATTTGGTTTGTTTTTTATTTTTAGCGTTTTTGGTTTGTTTAGTTAGAGTTTGATTGATTGTAATTTTTAATAAAGAAGCATGAGTTTTGGTTGCATCGATTTCATTAGAATTTTGGGTTAACTAAAATCTTTGATTACAAGACTGTGTACTATTAATTCATTTAATATTTGAGAGAACTTCTTCAAATTCAGTAGTTTTCCTAAATGGCTATGAACACATTGAAGTCCTACTTAATCCTTGTGAAATAAGTCCAGATCAAAAGGTCTAGATTACTATTTTGAAGCTGCATTCATATCACACTAAAAAGATGTCTTAGGGGGTGACAGAAAAAGACCCGTGGAAAGGAAGCAAGGTAAACAATATATTGTATTTAAATGATTCCATGCCATGAATTGAAAGCCTAAAAGGCCAATAAGAGTCAAAATCTCCTCAAAAAAGCAATATGTATCAAAGCAAAGTACTGAACCATATTATTACATATAAGATTTCAAAAGTTCTTCTCCATCCATGCGCTGAAAAATAAATATATCTCTCACACAAAAGGATAGTATGGATAGAGGAGCCTAAATTAAAATTTCAGAAAAAAGGTAGGTAGGAGGACTCAAAAGCTCCAAAACTTAAGAGGACAAAACTCCAAACGCACCAAAAGTGAAAAATGGCATGGGAATGAGAAACAAACTGATATATATGTTTACCATATGTTACAATCATGTGGTGTCTAAGGTGGAAACTACTCAAAGACAGAGGTAAAATGAAACTCATATTCTTGGCCTCAAAAGAGTTATGTAGACTTTGAAATCTTGGTTCCCTTGTTCCTAACTTGGACTATAATCAATTATTAAAGTGCATACATCTTCCATTTGGGAAATATAGATATCTTGAAGAATTCAACATGTTTGTATTGTCAAAACAGTCTGTTGATCAAAGAGTAAATTGTTCAGAGATCTATGTTCATTAGGTAGTCGCCAATTGTTCCAGCTGCAACGTTTTCCCCAAAATTTTCAATTTTAGGTCCCTCCTTTTTATTTGATTTTATTAATTATAGCCTAGGAGTATTTTGTTTTTACTGAAGTTACCCTGGAGTTCAGTTTTTTCCTCAAAAAGCTTGATCATTTTCATTTCCAGTATCAAAAGACTAGTCAACTATCCTTCCGATACTGGAAGCATAGCAGAATCTATTTCTGACGTTGTAGATGCCAAATGGTCAAGCATGTCGGAAGTACTTAAGACACCCTTGCCGATACGTCGAACTTTTTTCTTTTTTCCTCGTTGTCGTTTTTTCAAGCTTAGCATTTAGTGGTTTTGATTTTTGATTACTTTTATCGTTGTCGGGATGTTTGGAAAGAGTGAGTTGGAGTCCTAGTCTTTTACATCACCGAGGTTGCTGGAACCTAGTGTTGGGACTTTCTGAAATATAGTGTTTTGCCTCATTGACTCTTTAGATTTTAGTTTCTCTGATGTCCGACACCCATCAGAACAAGTAGAGTCACGATGATAGTGTTTTACATTGTCGATGTTGTAGAGGAGGATTTGTCTAGATGTTCTGAACTTAGATTTTAGTGGTTCCGATATCCGATAAAGTTAAAATATCTTGGGCCCATAGTTAGGTTTGCACCTGTCGTTGTGACAGTCCTCCACTATAGTCTTCTGCTTTATTTATGTTTCGGCTACTAATAGGGTTTTAACTCACTGATAGATTCCACTAAGGGTTATATATATGAGGGGCATGTTTTATATTTTTTTATCTGTATTTCAATTTGTCGTTTGCATTGGTCCATGTCATTGGCACCATTCACTTGTGCCCAGCTATCAGAACCTATTTCGATCGCTTTGCTTGCATGGAAGTTTGTCCATCCCATTGACTACACTACTATTTGCCAAGTAGGTGAACCACAGCTTTGCTATCTTTGGTTTTATTGGTTATTTGGGAACCGTTAGGTTTTATTTCATTGGTTAGGTTTTTGCTCGCATAAAAGGTTTTTTCCCCTTACGTTTTTCATTGTCGGTTTTACTGGGAGGGTGCAGAGTTTTTAGTTGCTCAAAATTTTCTTTAGTATCCAAAGTCTGTGTGTTCTTTTTCCATTATGGACACATTTTCTCCAGCACAGGGAGTTAGGGCATGGTTGCTGACAAGCGTTTTGTTGTCTGCAACCCTTGTTTCTTGGTTTTTCCATGATCGTCCAGGGGTTTTAATCCATTGTCCTTGCATTTACTGTATCCCATGGGACTCCGGGGGTTTTTTCCTTTTCAGTCGGTTTAGTGTTTTTCCTCAAGCACAAGCGTTGTCTAGGGTTTTAGTATTTTGATCTTGGTTTTGAGGACGAGCCAAGTGGTAGGTGTGATACATCCCAAGTTGAGATGGAGATTTTTTTTTTTATGAAGTGAAGTTTCAGACAGCGGGGCTTAGGAATTTTAGGAATCAGCCTATAGGATATTCTTTTTTATCTTGTTAATTCATTCATTCATTGAATACTATGTGTAACTTATTTTTTAGCATGCATATTGAGGAGGTAAACAAATTTATATATTTTCTTGTTTATTGCTTAAAACACTTGCTAATAGCTCAAATGGTCTAAGAACATGTTTTGACTATGACAAGGTGATTGTTATAAAGAAACATGTCAAAAAGGAAAAAGTAGAAAGCTAATATGGTTGAAGGAGAACCTGAAGTAGAGATCATCACCAAGGTAGAGTATATTTACGAAGATACCAAATCCTACACTAGAGTCAAACAAGTATACAAGTGCAGAGAGATCTATAGAATGATTTCCAACTAGAATGTGCCTGATGCCAGTTTTGAGGAGCTGACCATCTATGCCAACATTGAGAAATCAGCCCTAATGAAAGTAGCTACCAGACCTGATTTATTTCCTTGTTCAGAAGTGATAGGTTGGATTCTTCCTAGGGAAGATGTAGAAACAATGATTTTGGAGAACATTGCCAAGCAAGGGTATGTTGCATATAGCCATGCATATGTCTCTATGGCTTATTATCTACCCTCACCCTGGGTTTATTTGATGGAAAGTTGGTTAAAGTAAACAACTATGGACCTGGTGGAGATAGTGAAAAGAATGATGATACCCAGAAAAAATTTCTGAACTAGACCTTCCAGAGAGTATGACACCTCTACCCAAGGAACCATCTTTAACTGGGAAAATATTATGTCAAACAGTCTCTCTGCATGTATATCAACATCCTTAGGAGGCCTATCACAAAAGAGATCATATTTTTGAATGAGCTCTATCCAAATTGACTGTATAATGTGCACTCAGTATTTTCCTGTTTGAGATGTAACTGGGAGAAGGATAGAACCCCAGCATGCGCAACATACAACTTGTTATGGGAACATTAATACTATAGTTATTACAGGGAAATCTGTGAGTACTTCATCATGCCCTTATATACCCTCATTTTCTTGACTGAATGTAATTGCATGTCTCAAGAGGCATTCAAAGTCATCCAGGAGTTTCAATATTACTATTTGATGGAAGATGGGTTATATGTCAGGATGTACGGTGGTTCCATAGCTCCTTCCCTGCTACCAAAGTATGCCACAGATTATGTGCTCCATAAGGAGGTTGTTAGGAAGGTGTATATTGATGGTGTAGGAAATTTTCTGTTTGAGCATTAAAAGGAAACATATCCTGCAGTACCTTTCCTACTTGGCAGCTACAAGTTTTCAAGAGAAAAGCAGGCAGCAGAATTCGTTAAGGATCTGGAGTATTTTCATTTTTGCGAAATGAATTTTCACCGGAATGACTCCCACAATAAAGTAGCAGATTACTACAAAGAAGTGGGAATTAATTTTGAATATACTGATTTTTGGGGCAAGGACGAGGCAATATTCAGAAGTGAGAAGAACATAACCAACCTTAAGAAGAGTTTCAAATGAAAAATAATTACTATGGGTGGAAAGGGGAAAATTTTGGAAAAGGATAATAAATTGGAAGAGGAAGAGGAAAAAAAGAGAGAAGAAGATGCTAGAAGGCTAGCACAGGAAGCCAAAAGCTGGTTGAAGAATGAAAAAGAAGAAAAGAAGTGAGCTACAGAGGAAGTAGTAAGGAAGGAAGACGAATACAGAAAGAAAAAAGAACAAGCTGAAATCAAGAAAAAGCAAGAAGAAAGTGAATATTTGAGACTAACAGGATCTCAAAATGATTAATAGACTATAGAGAAAGTGGATACACAAGGAGTGTAGGATAAAATAGATCAAAAACAAGGACAATCTAATCCTGATCCCCCAAAACCGGCTGCATCTTCTAGTAGCATATTAGGATAACTTTCATTTTTTGAGATAAATTTGATCTATTTCATGCCTACAGAAGGGGAGGAGGTTCCTAATTTTAGTACCATTTTTTACGATAATGAAAAGAAAAGAATTGTAAAAAGAATTAAGAAGAAGGTTGATACTGGAGGATAGTCAGGGAAAATGGCAATAGATAAAACATTGGTACATGGGAAACATAAAGATCCATTTTTGATAGAAAGAGCTGGGGTAGCATTAACTTTAGCAACTGAGGACAATGTGGACAAGCTTATGACTGACCTAGACTAGTCACGAAAGAATGCATCCCTATTGAAAGAAACTTTAAAGAAAGAAAGAGATGAGAGTCAAAAGCTGAAGAGGAAGTATGAAGATATGATGAGTGAAGTTAAGACTTCAATAATGAAATTCCAGACTCTACAAGCGGATAAGAATGCTTTAGAAATATCTGCAGAGAAAATAGAAAAGAATGCTCATGATAGCTTAGATGAATTACAAAAGCTACAGCTAGAACATCAAATGTTGAAAATTGAAAGGGATGATATTTAGGTGTCATATGAGAATTTAAGTGTAGAGAAGAACAGGTTGCAAAGCAAGGTTGCTGAGTTAGAAATGGTGAAGGCTACCACAGAGGAAAAAGAGAAGTAGTATCAAATGTAGGTGGCAGCCTTAGAAGAGAAAAATACTTCATTGATCGCATCACTAAAGGATGTTATGGAGCACAAAATTGATATTCAGCCTTTGAAAGAACATATTTTGACTCAAGGAAAGAAGATTCACCAACTACAGATATGCATAGAGGACGAAAGCTGTAAAATTCTACAGATAAACACTAGACTAGAGGAAATTATAGACACTACTTCATAATTTTTGGATAGATCTTAGGATATTTTGGAGATTCTAACAGGAAGAATGGACTGGGCAGAAACAAATAAGGAATATCCCATTGAGTTAGAAGTAAAGGATCGATCGATTTTAAAATAGGAGCATGAGTTATTGGAATTTACGATTAATGTAGCATAAGAGTTCAGAAAAACTATGAAAAAGACAAAGGGAGCATGTGCCGAATATTGCAGGAGATTTCTCGCTACATACAAACGATGCCAGACTTCTACAGAAAAAATATTGGATGTGATACCAAAGCGTGAATTGTTTCTAGAACATCTACAGAACATGTATAAAGAAGATGGGCATGAAATCCAATAGGTCAAGGACCTAGATGAATGGATATTGAAGAATGCAGTGGCACATGCAGCAGTAAGCATACATATACTAGAAGACCAGTTGCGCCTGAGTCCTACCAGGATAGAGGGGGTAAAAAGCCAGGCTGCTAAATATGAGATTAATATTTGATTTATTGAGCCTTCTATATTTTAAGGCATAGCAACGAATGTTCATGCATGGAATAAGTACATCATCGACCAATCTGGCCCTTCTTCATAAGGTGTTTTTAAAATTTTGAATTAAAATGTAATATATTGTATTAATTATGTGCACATGCTATAAGACAAAATTTTGGAAAATGAAAGGCTGGGGAAGCTCAAAAGACATTGAGGGGCATCCCAAGAGTTTTGTTTTTTGTATATATATAGTATATTTTTAGATGTAAAATGACCCTTTTTATAGACTATCTTGAGAGAATATTGGAAGAAGAACTATTTCCTTTTACAATAAAGAGTCAGATGTTTCTACTGGAGAAAGTTTTATGGATTGTTTCAAATGTTTGCTATAGACCAGTTGGATATGAACTATTTTTTTTTCATGTTGTTTCCATTAACTGTGAGATCGTTCTAACTCATTGAATCTCTTTTCATGTTATGAATGTACTCTGGTTTATTTTGTGAAATTTCCACATTGAGTAATGAAGGTTTTAATTAACAATAAGCTATCTTTTTGTTTATATTTCTATTGATGCTCATGTGTTCTGAAACATTAACATCTATCTATGATTTTTCTTTATGGATGCACTGCAGTACATTACTCACCACTAATGATAATTTTTCTCCCTATGGATAGGTTAGTTAGTCATAGTTAGTTTCTTGTTGTTTGTGATTTAGATGCGAGAGAGGTAAGACGAGAGGTAAGAACTTGCGCATCACATTGTGACCCTCCTCGTTATCTCTATTTTCTACATTTTAGTTAGGAACTTGCACATCATACCTTAAACATCAAAAAAACAAAAAATATACACCGTGGACCGGGCTGTAACAGGTAAAACATTTTAATTTTTATAGCTGATTTTACAACACCAGGTGAATCACACTTGTATGGCCTTCCCATGTCACTTTGCAGACTCCTTAGACCCCTTGGACCATTTTTTTTCCTTTGATGTTTCCTATACCATCCCTAAAAACATGTGAAAATTGCTATACGTGAATTTTAAACTGCTTATCACGTATATACGCGGGTTTGGCCCCTAAAACCACGTACATCAGGATGTACAAAATCCAAATCCTTTTGGAGTTTTCCTTGACATGGATCCAACTCACTTGTGTCCTAGCCTTCCATATGCCTTGAGATCGCTCGGATTCAACCTTTTATTACCCCCATTGAAAATCTGTATAAGGAACCCTTTGGATACATTGAAGGCATAAGAGAATTGAGAGCAAAGAAACTATAGTCCATTATTGTTGAAACTTGTGCTTGAGTCCACATCCCTTTGTCTCTTGGAGCACTTTGGTGTTCTTCCCAAGATTTCCTTTTTCTTGTGAGATTGCTATCGAGAGATGGAGGATTGAGGTGGTGGAGGCCCAAGTGGGGTATTCAGTTTCTCCGATTTGCAGACATGTCGACAGAGGTTTTATTCATTGTAATCTCTGATTTTATATTAATAGAAATATCTTTTCCTGTCCAATAATGTATGTTTGAATGAATATTTTATCCATGGATGATTTCGAATGCTTATACATTGTTGATTACATATGATAGAGTAGAACTAACACCAATATATATAGTATGCTTCTCTTGTTTACTTGTTGTTGAGGAAGTGATTCATCAATTCAAGCTGAAGTTGGAAAGCTCAATGGGGATCTACTTCAACCGTCCAGAATAAGGTACGAGGTCTGATCCTTTAGTGTTAGATATTTGATTTCTCTTGCATATTGGAAAGGATTTATTTCTGGAGTCAAGATGTCTATTGCAGTACCCCAAGCCATAGTAATTTCTCTCCATAACAGAATTGGTGACTCTGTTGGGGAGTTCCTAGTATTTGTCCTTTGGGGGTTTTTATCGGCATTCAATGACTTTGAATTGCTCTTTTTTCTCTGTTTCTGTGTCAGGTCTTGGGGCATATTAGCCTGGTAGTGTCTTATTGGTGTGAATTTGGTCTCATGTTGTCTATTTGCCTTTATTTATATGCACTTTTCTTCCTGTACACAAGTTTTTAACTCATAGTCACGTATATATGCGGGTTTCATTGTTATATCTACGTACACACGCGGGTTTACTGTGAACAGTCGTGTATGCCCTTAGTTTTTCCTTCTAGAGGAAGACTGATTGTTACTAGGTGAATTTTGATGATTGCTGAGTCTCCTTTGATATTTCTAGAGTCTATATACACCTTTGTTTCTTACCAGAGATGTTTTTTTAGGCTAAAATTTATTTTTTGAAGAATGTTCTTGTCATTGCATTTTTTATTTTTTTGTTTTGGAATTAGTGCATTAGATTTCTTTTACTTTAGTACTTTTCTTGAGTGCTACTTGATAATGCTTGCATAGTCTAGGGGTTGTAGAACCATTCTTTTGCTATAGTATCTCATTTTTATTTCAAAAAATCCAAAAATATTTTATTATCATTATGCATTGCATATTGCATTTTGCATAGTACTTGCACTAGATTTTGTTTGAAGTATTAGTCAGGATTTCATATAGGAAATCTTGCATTTATCATTCGAAGAAAATTGTTCATTTCATGTAGTAGCATACCCTATTTTTTCACGGATACAATGCATTTGCATTGATTGTTAGGTGTGCATTTTGCTTCATGTTGTGTCATAACACCATTGGTTGCATGGTCATCTACCTTTTTTGAGTAATAAATCCAATTAAAATCAACGCTTAAATAAAATGAACTACACTATTTTACTTGATAGGGTTCACCAACAAGATTAGGTTTTAGGGTCTTGGAATAGTTCATTGTGAATAAATTCTCCAAGACCACTAAACAACAACATGTATGCGTTTGTCCAGGTGAGAGTGTGAAATTCTTTGGTATAATTGGTGTTTCTCAAAATCCTCCTCTCAAAAGGGAGTTAAGCACGAGGAAGCATGAGCAGTTATTGATTGGGACCCCTAGTCATAATTTATTAGCACCGGAGATATTTCTAGGATTGTATTCATATCTGGGGGATCCTTAGAGAGTTTCGGGCTTTGCTACCCTCCCCATACGGTTAATCCTACCTGTGACTATCCACTTGAGCATTGATTATATTGAGGTGAACTTATTTTCCTTACCTAGGATATTGAGGGGGTAATCTGCAGAGGTTATTCTGCAGGTGTGCTGTCCAGGTTGGGGTTGGAGAGCATAGTCGCTTTACTCGTTGAAGTTGAGGGCCACAATAATTGGTTATGTACCTCTTATTGTTGTGTATGGGAGTCTCAAGCCTCTCTTGGGAGAGACATACCTGCTTCATTTGGGAGCTCATTTATCCTACCCTTGATTGCTTGTGTTTGGATTTATATTGTATTGGTGTATGCTTTGTGCACATTAGCTTGCCTAGGGTTTGCATAGTTAAAGAGTCTTTTTACATTTTTTGAGTCATTGTGGATTTGGGTGTTGCTCCTCGTCATTCTCATCGTTTAGTAGGACATTCACCTTCTACATATCCTCCTCCTTTGGGAGAGAGAGATATATATTCGAGGTGGACTACTTCACACATTGATTCACACACGATGGGAGACCATGAAGAAGTTATTCCTGAACCACCCTCTCCCATTCCAGTGGAAGATGGGGAGTTTACTCCTATGTATAATCCTTCACCTGATATGACTGAGTTAGGTCCTATAATTTATGAGATAGGTACTTTTCATGATAGACCTACTTACTCTAGTGTTGATCCCCCATTAACACATCGCCGGTATGGAATGCCGGAATATGATGAGACTCATTTTGAACTCGCGAGCACTAGTTATGGTAGTTATGGTATGTCTGGTTTTCCCACACATGATTTGGCATTTCATGTCAAGTTTAAGTTTGAGCCTGACAATACACCTCGAGGCACTCTCATTCCTCACTATGTGGAGAGGTTTTGGAGCACAAGTCACATTGCACCTTCCATCCCGGCGGTGGAAGCTACATCACATATTCCTGCTAGGCCTAGGGTTAGTGATCCTAGTAGGATACGAGATCCAAGATGAGTGACTATAGGGAACAACACGTACATAATTTCACAAGTCCCTTCGTACTCTGTCCCTAGTTCTTTGAATGTTCACCCTCCACCTCATTCACATGGTCCTTCAGGCCGGAATGTTTCTATGAGTCATGTCCATACTGCTATTACTCGACTAGTTGTGTCTAAGGTTCAAGTACCGTCCATTGTTTCAGGATGTCATATTCCTATTTCTAGAGGTCATGTTACTACTTCCAGAGTGTATATTCCTACTTTCGGAATGTATATTCCTACTTCTGGAGCATATATTCCTACTTACGGAGTGTCTCATGGGACATCTCATGCGATGAATTATGGAACTTATTATGGGATGCAATATGGACAGTGTTCTTCACCTTATGGGTACGGGTATCAACAACCTGCTTACTCTCTAAATTATGGATTTCTAGCCCCAAATAGTCAAGGTACACCACATTATGGTGCTTCCATGCCACCCTACATGGGTCAAACAATACGAGGGCACTATGGTCAAGGCCATGGTGGTTATGGTAATAAGACCTATGTGAATCAAAACTGTCAGGGAGCGATGCACCGACCTCCTCATCCTAGGCTCCCTTTCCTCGCAACGCTAAATCTTCCAAACTTGTCGAGATTGACGAATGATCCTGTATTTCTTGACCCGGCTTGGCCGGCTGTCCCTACTAAGCTTCCCTCAGACATACCCAAATTTGAGGGCGAACTGGGAGAGGATCCGAGCGAACATGTTACCACCTTTCACCTATGGTGCTCTTCGAATTCCTTACACCAAGATTCGATCCGTTTAAGGCCTTTTCAATGTACCCTTATAGGGTGTGCCGTGAAATGTTATATAGAGATACCTAGGGGGGAATTCGCTTTTTTCGATGACCTAGCAATGACTTTTCTTAACCACTTCCAGCTACCTGTGCATTACGACGTTGGTACGAAACTCTTGTCAAAATTTTGCGAGGATAATGCCATGCATATCTCGGACCATATCTAAGAGTGGTGTAGGCACAAGAGGTTGATTAAAGCCTTTATACCATCGAAATTTCTCCTCAAATGGTTCCTTAAGTTGTTATTGTATGATATAGCAAAGGATTTTTCTACATCTAGAGTACAAAATGAGGAACAAGCCATTTTTAGGGTAGAGGAACTGGATTTGATTTATGCTCAATTAGTTTTTTATATCAGATCATTCCCAAATATCCACGTTCTAGTTTCGACCCCAAAGTTAAACCTGGACCACATGCTGATGGCATTGTTGGTTGTGTGAGTGCTAAACCTGCGGATTCAGTTGTGAAACAGGTCAGTCAATGTCAATCAACCAATATGCTTTGGGGAAAGCCATGGCTTCATCTCATCCTACCCAAATGGCGAGTGTGCTTTCGGTGCAATTGTCGGACTAGAAGGGTAAGAATAATCGTAAGGGTGGGAATAGAAATGAAAATGCTAATAGTAATGGCAAGAATGGCCGTAATGCTAGGGGGGACAAGCAATCTAAACATAAGGTTAATTTTCCTTGCAAGTTGTGTAAGGACGATCAACTCACTTACTTCTACCCTCGTATCGATGATGCCTCGAGATTCTTAGCACAGGGCCTAGCTGTGCTGACTAACCCTTTGCCTCATAATCAAAACATGAACTCGAGGACCCATGATTAGTTTGGTGGTGATCAAGATTTGCTGGAGGGTAGTGGTCATGGTTTCATTAACATGGTGCATGCTATGAAGGTTGTGACCCATGCGAAGGACTATGATTCCTCACAACCCAGCTCAGGAAAGAAACTTGATTCACCACGGACTCCTTTGCATATTGAAAAACCTGTGGATAAACCTGAAGTTGTACCTCGCATTCCTAAGGGAGTCCTTAAGCATTCGGGGAACAATCCTAATTCCCGAGCTGCACAGAACTATTCTGTTGTTGAGGATTTGGGAAACACTCCTTGTGCGATGTCTGCACTAGAAGTACTTTAGAGTTGTCCTTCGTAAAGGAAGGATTTTCTTTCTGCCCTTGGTGTGAAGGTTGATAATTCTTCCTTCGTGACTAAATTTGAAACTGCAGGACTTCAGCCTCGCTTTCCTTACTATGTGTCTCTTTTGATTCATGTAGAATGTCTTAACATGACCATCAAGCACACTGTCATTGATGAAGGCACTGCTACTTCTGTGATGTCTTTATTGTGTTGGAAGGGTTTAGGTTACCCTGAGTTGTCTAAATATTCTACCATGTTGACTGCACTTGATTGGAGATCGTTTAGGCCGCACGGGATCCTTCCTTCCCTTAAGGTCCATTTAGGAGGGAAGACCTTTGCGATAGAGGTCGAGGTGGTTGATACGCCCCTTGAATACAATCTCTTGCTGGGTAGGAATTGGATGTATAGTATGCAAGCCCTAGCTTCTTCACTATTTCGCGTTGTATGCTTTCCATTTAATGGGAAGATAGTTACAATTGATCAAATGTCATTCAAGAATTCGTCGGTTACCACATATTTGGGAGCTTCAATCCTGATTGTAGAGCACTCTCAGACGTCAACTGGGAGTGTGGTTGTGGGCATGTATCCATCCCTTATGGGAAGCTTTAGTTTTCCTACACTTGTCCTTATGAAAGGGTCTACTTCCAATGAGGCTTCAACATCTGTGCGATCAGTGTCTTTTCGCACGATTCATATGGAAGATCCTTGGATTCTTCATACAATGAATACTTCAAGTGATCCCATCATGACGGACGTGTTGTTGCCTACAACTATGGTAGCTTATCAAGCTAATATTGGGTGTATTGCAGAGCCTAGTCCTTCCTCTTCATGGATGAAGGAGGAGGACCCATATGTGTTGCCTGCATGGGAGGTTTAGTATTCTCATGCACATGACTACCTTGATAGTGTTTTTCCTTCAGACAAAACGATTATTGAGGCCATGTCAAGGGTTGAGCCACCTTGGGAAGAGTTGCATCATAGATCTTATTTTCTTCTTAAGCTTGACTGTTTGGAGTGTGAGGACTTTAGGGAGGTTCTTAGTGAGAGAATTAGTAGTCCCATGGTTCCATTAAGTTGGTCTGATGGTTGATGGGAACATGGAAAATATATCTTTTACCATTCCTATCAATATATCTCGTGATCCTGGTAGGATAGATAGTGTGTATATTGGGGCAGAATGTTCCCATGCTGAGATTCAAGAATAGATCGAGCTGTTTAAAGAATTTCATGATATCTCTGCTTGGTCTTACGATGAAATTTCAGGTATCGACCCTCGCATTGTTGAACATGAGATTAAAACTTCTACAAATTCTAATCCTGTTCGACAACGCTTGCGTGCAGTGAATCCTAGGAAAGCACCCACAATTAAGGTAGAGATAGAGAAACTGTTGAAAGCCAGTTTTATCTATCCCGTTCCCTTGATGGAGTGGGTTTCAAACCTGGTTCTGGTTGATAAGAAGTAGGGAGCGATATGCATATGTACTAAATTCGATGACTTGAATCGTGTCTGTCCTAAAGATAATTTCCCCACACCATTTATAGATCAAATCTTGGATGAATGTGCGTGTAGCGAGGTATTTTATTTTATGAATAAATTTTCTAGATACAATCAGATACAAATTAAACCCGAGGACCAACATAAGACTACATTTATTTGTTTTTGGGGAACCTTTGCATATCAAAAAATGCCTTTTGGCCTTAAGAACGCCGGAGCTACTTTTCAGCGGGCTATGACCTTGATCTTCCATGAGCTCAAATCGATTATAGAAGTGTTTTTGGATGACCTTGCTTCTCATTCTCATAGGAGAATGCATAATTCCTATCATTTGAGATTAGTATTCAAAAGGTGCCGCCATTATTTGTTCAGGTTAAATCCTCACAAGTGCATCTTTTGTGTGAATTCTGGTCACTTATTAGGATTCATTGTTTCCAAAGAGGGTGTTATCCCTAAAGTCGAACCTAGAATACAGGGGTTCAAGATTAAGGAAATCTTTTTCAAACATATAAATCAATGAAGTCAAAATGAAAACTAGGCAAGTATGTCATCAAATCTATAAGAAAATCACAAAATCATTAAGAAACTGTATAATATGAAACAGGTTACAAAATCCAATATTAAAGGAACTACGATCATGGAATTATGAAATGAGACTGGCTCTGTTTTTTTTTAAGTTTAAAAGATAATTGTATTTCAACATAAGAATCATTGCAATGGGATTCAATGGACCATATACAAGATAAATCATAAGAAACACAATTCATAATATACACAGACAAATCATAATCATACTCATATCGAGGTAGAACTTGTATTGAATATGTAGAGTATTTCATATCATACAGAAAGCTATCAAAACTGGATCTTCATAACTCCAAATGCCACCCCCTGACTCATCTAGAGACTCTCCTTAAATACAAAATATTTGTTTCATTAAGCTAACTATAAGATCCTACATCTATGGATCGAACCTTCTCAAAAATAGGGAAGTCAATCCCTTTTAAAAAGTATTCAAGTACAAGTGTAATATAGAAAATACATCTGTCAAATAAACAACATTATTTCAAAAGCAAACTACAATTCAACTTCTAAAAGCTTTTAGAAGCCTCTTCCTTAATTATCTGGAGCTTGTTCTTGAAAATTGGCTGCAATACTGTTCTGATCGCACACCGGCCGGAATCCCCCAAGAAAGTCTGATGACTTAATGTGCTGATGCTAGTTTAACATGTGTAAATAACGATCCCAAACAAGGCTTAGTAATTGACAAACTGTGGTTTTTCCAGAACCAGTTTCACCAACAAGAAGAACAGGCTCACGATGCTCATATAAATGCTCCACAAGATGGAATAATATTCTCAGTCTTTTAGTCCATACAACTTTACCGAGTATCCCCAAATCTTGAGATGACATAGATAATTTAACAACCTCCTTCCATCCTGTAGAATCCTCTGAATGCAATATCCCAGCATCAATCTTCACACGAAGATGCTTCTCTAATATGCTTTGAACAACAGCCTTTTCATCTTTATCTCACAGCCTCTCAACGAGCAACATATAACCTTCCATTGCCAAATCCTCATAATATTTACCATACTTTTTGAACCTCTATGCCCACAGGGATTCATTATAGGTTCGTCCCGTATACGTGATAAGCAAATCAACACAGAGAAAGCAAGATGGATTGACTTCTTCTTAAAATGGCCCAAGTCTATAAACATGGCCTCGGCACCTGTCTTGATTTGGCCTGTGGACAAGCCCACTTCCAGATCTGTAATAAAGGTGTCCTTAGTCTCACCACTGCAATGACTTGTCATCATTCCCCATGCAGCATGTTTGGACATTTTTACTGCTTCAATACTTTCAGTAACAAAACCAATTTGGTTCACCTTCAGTAAAAGAGCATTGCAAGATTTTTCATTTATGGCCTTTCCAACACGCTTCGGATTTGTTACTAAATTGCAAAAACTGAAATGACAATACTAAATCCAATCTCATTGAAATCCCTTCAAATATCTATCACTGCATAATAGACCTCCACTCTATGTGACCTTTTATGATGTATTTGAAATTGAAGGGTAAAAATGGATGTAATAGAGTGTCCTTAGCCATTGAAGCCATGATGGAGTGTAACCAAATGCCTCTTTCATACCAAAGAAATAGTATTGGATAATATCAGTCAACGACCAACTGTTCACCAAACTGCTAACGAGCCAATGATTTCTAACCTCAGGGAAACTATGTAGGATCCCCCAAGTAACAAACATCCTTGAGCCTATTTGAGGCAGTGTTGCCGAGATAGGAGATCTTACAAGCCCTACCAAACCATGGAGAATTTCTAAAATGGCTGCTGTTTGTGCTAATTGCAACGGTTTCTCAACTGCATCATAAACTGCAGTAGGACTAGACTCTCTCAATGTATTTACAGCGAAATAAAAAACTTGCGCCCAGCCTACGAAAACCACCCAGTTATAGATTGCGAGATACAAGCACCTGAGACCTGAATAGAAACCCGCCATTACTGCTTCCAAGCTTCAAATTCAGGCCTATTCCACCAATATATGAATGCAATGGTTTAACATGAACATTTAATGGGGAAGATGAGATCCTTCAGTTTTCCTTTAATATTATCAACAGGAATTAGGAAAATAGTACAGGCGTAGATGTGAGATTTGATTGCAAGAGATGAGTGGTAGCTCAGATTCCAAACGTTGGGTGGATGCTCCATTAATTCCCCATTTTTTCTGCCTACATATTGCATCCGGTTGTTCAACTACCCACCTTGCAACATAGCCATATTTATCTACAAATTTTTATGAATCCTGATCTTTAAATGTTGCCCAATGAACCACCTGCTCTGTTTGCAATGAAGATGAGCATTCATTTATGTTTATCAGTCCCTACCAGTGCCAACAGGTAGAGTCATAAAATCCTGCATTGCCAATTTATTTCGTGTGCTTTAGAGGGGATATAAATTAAACCTTCAGGTGCCTTTTCTCATAACAAAGAGAACCCATAAGGAAGTTTGCTTGTTATCTTCACTCGCCCCACACTCTATTTCTTATAGCTTTTTCAAAATAAAATTTGTTAGCTTCTCCCTCATATCTACATCAGAAATGTACCCACATGTAGCACATCGCAGGGATATCATTTGCATATTTGAAATTAGATCCTCTGTCTCTGGATTTCCACATCCATAGCACTAAACATATTTCTTTATAAAAACTTCCAGAAAAGAAACCATCTTTTCATTGTAGTGGGAGCCATTACTTAGGTTCCCTGAGCCAGCCATTGGATTCTCAAAGGATTCAAATCTCTGCATTATTGTTGACTCATAGCTTGGTGGTGCATCCCTTGATAGATGAGAGTCCATATGCTGATCTTGGTATTCAAATTGAAACCTAAGTGGTCACTTTGACATTTGGATTCTGCCAAAAACTGAAATTTTGCTGGAGCAGATCTAATGATAACAGAGGGTATAAGAGTTGACCCTTTGAAGGTTGAGGCAATACTTCCATTGTCTCCCCCGAAAAACATTAGACATCTTCAATGTTTGCAAGGCATGGAAAACTTCTTATGGAGATTTATTGTCAATTTTTCCAATTTGACTAGAGGCTTTATGCATATTTTGAAGAAGGACACCACCTTTTGTTGGGATGAGTGAGCCCAAGAGTCCTTTGATGCGCTCAAGTGAGCCCTAGCATCGGCCTCGGTGATTAGTCCCCCAGACTATAGTCGTGATTTTTTACTTTATGTGGAGATGATTGGTATGGCTTTGGTTCAAGAGGATGAGGAGCTCGAAGAGCATGTCATATACTATCTGAGCCAAAATTTTATTGACAAGGAGATCCATTATTCCCATGTTGAGAATCTTGCCTTAGCTACCATACATGTGGTTCAACGGTTGAAACATTATATTCTCCTTCGCCAGACCTTGGTTGTAGCCCATGTCAATTCATTTCATTTTTTCCTCACTCGATGGATGATTGGGGGAAAGTATAATAAATGGATTGTCATCTTGCAATAATTCGATCTCGAGTTTGTTTCAGCAAAATTGAAGAAATCGTTAATTTTTGCAGAGCTTATATCGGATTTCCCCAGCGAAGCCGAGGAGTTGGTTTGTGAAGATATGTTTATCGATGAGAACATATTCTTAATCTCAACTTTAGACCCATGCTATGGCGATATTATTATATATTTACAAACATTGAAGGTCCCTACTCACCTCTCACAGGATGAACGACAATGATTACGTCACATATCCAAGAATTACGTCATAGTGGATAACAATTTGTACCGCCGTGGGGTAGATTCCATTTTACGTCATTGTTTAACTCACGAGGAGGCTGAGCTTGTGCTGAATGATTTCCACGAAGGGGCTTGTGGTGGTCATTTATCTGGAATTTCTACAGCCCAAAAAAATCTTGAGAGCAGGTTATTTCTTGCCATTGATCTTTAAATATTGTGTATATGTGGTCAAGAAGTTCCACCCTTACCAGGTCTTCACACGGAATATGCGCTCACAACCTACCCCATTACATCCCATCATCACCGTTAGTCCCTTCACTAAGTGGGGGCTTGATTTTATGTATTTCAACCCATCTTGAGCTGGGGGCCATCATCATATCATAGTGGCTATTGACTACTTCACGAAATGGGTTGAGGCTATGCCTATAGTTAAATCTGACAGTGAGATATCTGCACACTTCATATTCAACCAGATTATTACTCGATTCAGTATTCTGAAAGAGCTTGTCACTGACCATGGCTTGCACTTTTAAAATCATATGATCGAAGAGTTGGCATCAAAGTTAGGGTAAAAACAAGAGCATTCCTCCTCTTACTACCCTCAAGCGAATGGACAGGTAGAAGCAATGAAGAAATCACTCAAATCCATTCTCCAATGAACCATTGCACAAAGCAAGATGAACTAGCACATCATGTTATATCCTGCTTTGTGGGCTTATAGAACCGCTATTAAGACTTCCACGTATTTTTCTCCATATCAGCTTATACATGGAGTGGAGTCAATATTTTTGGTTGAGTGTGATATTCCTTCATTGAGGCTAGCCATAGAGCTCTTACCAGACACTTCCCAATTGGAGGAGCATTTGGTCCACCTAGAGCAACGTGATGAGCAGCGTTGAGATGCCTTGGTGGCTCTAGAAGTGAATAAGCGTCGCGTTAAGGTCCAGTATGATAAGTCTGTCCATTTAGTGAGGGAGACTTGGTCCTTTTGTGGAATCAACCGAAAGAACCCTTGGGGGTAGGAAATTTTAACCCCATGTGGTGTGGTCCTTACGTCGTTAAATGTGTGTTAGAGAAGGGCACTTATGAGTTAGTGGATTATGAGTGAACAACCTTGGTGGAGCCTAGAAATGGGCTCTATCTCAAAAAGTACTATTCATGATTTTCAGCCAAGGCTGGTTATTGTATATTATTGTACAATTTTGCATAGGTAGGTCTTTTTATTATGGTGATCAATTTTATGATTAGTTTTTGTTTCTTTTGGCATATGTCAATGGAATCTTCCACCTTCATAGGATTTGCGGATGGTGCAAGCTGTCACACTCAACACTTATCCTTTGCTGCTTGGGTGATTTATACTCCTATGGGTCAGGTATTGTCTTTAGGAGGCCTATGTTTATGGCCATATTCAAACAATGTTGTTGAGTATAGTACTATTATTGAACTTCTATGGGATTCCATTTCACATGGTGTTCTCTATCTTAAGGTACGACTTCATTCGGAGTTAGTAGTGTCAACACTTAAAGGTTTGTACCATGTTAGAAATATGACATTATTAAGAATATTCCTACGTGTGATATTATTAGAACGACAATTAGACAATATAACATATATACATGTTCTAAGAATTAATAATCAAGTTGCTGACTCATATGATAACTACGTGTTAGATTGGCATTTGTTTCATACACAATAAGCTCATCACAAACATAAATTTTTACACATGTAAATAAATAAATATATCATCATAAAAGTTTTTATAAACATCCAAAATGTGGTGATACATAGTGTCATAATACAAAAATGGGGCTCTCAAGCCACCAAAATATAAATACATGGTAGTACAAAATGTATCACTCCCAAGTATCTAATCATGTGGAGGAGGAGGGGGGTTGTGATCGTGGAATGTCACTATGGCTCTAGATAGCTTTCGAAATAGCCTCACCCATGCTCATGGTACACCCACCACCTAGCGTTGCATGGACTAAGGCAAGTCTTCAACTTGTGCCATGGGTACTCTGTGTGTTAGTGTCACGAAGTTGGTATGAATGCTTTGGAGCGTCCACTCCGCATCCACACCCATGATATCATCTCCTCTTCCCCTCCATCTATGACAAGGGAATACTTCAGGCCGTCGTGGTCCCACATCTGCATGCATATGGTAGATGTCACTATGTATTGTCACCCAAAAACATGTCTTTTGATTCCACATAATCAAAAAACACAAAAAAATTAAATAACTCAAAATTTTAAAAATAGGGTCGAGATTCATTATCAATGTCACCATATGCCAATCCTTGTGGTAGCGGCATGTCTGGGTCTCCTCGAAAATCTATCCCCGCATAGGGGTAGTCATCGATGGCAACTATCTGTGGTCACCACCAGGGGAAGAAATCAGCTGGATAGGGGTTAGACACCCTACCTCCACCCAACATGCACATCGCATTCACCCAATGCCGTTGGGACATATCTCAAACCCCGTGTAGAGGAACGTTAACTCTAGGGCTCAATCCCGAAACACACTCAAAGAAAAACGTGCTCAGTATGTTGTTGAAACTGAAGTTTCGCACTCTACCCATCTTGCACTCACTGAGCTGGTGTTTCATGTTTCCCTGTAGCTTAGTGCTCCAATCGTACATAGTGGGTCTCATGCACTCCATTGCATAGAACATTAGAGGCCACGAGGCCTGGTGGAGTGAATCTAATCCTACTATCCTGCCCAGTGTCAGTAGGATGGCCTTTAGGCCCAACACCTATATGGAGTTAGTTGGGATCCGACTCCCCACCTTCTCAGTGTCTGGATAGCAGTACACTGCAATGTACTCATCTATAGTTAGGCCACCTTTGGGACCGTGAGAGAATAGGTTCACATCTTCCCTCCATTGAAAAAGTCCAGTAATAAAGTGTATGTCCTCCACTTCTATGGTGAGGGAAATCTCGTCTATCTGGAATGACTCTGAGTCTGGATCCGAGTAGTCCACCAACATCTGCAACAGTCTTGGTTTGGCTCTTAAGCCACCAAGACACCAAAATTTGTAAAGCCCGCATGCACGTAACGCTTGTTGATCCATTAGATATGCCCTTACTTCCTCCTCTACATCACCATGTTCATGTTCTCTCCATTCTAGGACCATCCTACACATAAAATTTGAGTTTGATCCATTATAACACTTAAAAATCGTTGAGAGCAGCCGCATATGTGACTGTTTGCTAAACAGTCATGTATGTACATAAATTTGAGGGCATTTTCTATGTATATCCAGCCCTATATGTAGAAAAACCCTTGATTTTTGCGTGGGCCATGACACACATTTAAGATGGGCCTAGAATCCTAAATACACCATGGAAATTGATAAAATTTGCATCAAAATGAAGGAGTAGAGCATGGGTAAGTAGCTAGAAAAAATGGTAGTGGATTCTGCCGACTGGATATCCTAGAATTTGCTGTGGAAGTTCTGAGCTCAATTGGGTAAAAATTTCAAATGTTATATAATGTTTTGAAATTTTTACTATTTATAGATATTTTTCAAAATTTTGAAAATTTTTACCCCCTTTTCTATAGTTTGGACCATTTTTTGGACTAATTTATGATGTAGGAGACCTTTTTGAGCGTTGTTTCGGCCATTGGATTGACCCATTCATGCCGATTTCAGGTATCATGTCTAAACTGACATATAGATTAGGTTTCATCACCGTTTGCAGTTTACATGACCTTATGACCATTTCATTAGAGTCTTAGGTATGAACCCATTCTATTATGTCACGAAACCTTCTTGCTGTTTTATAAGTGGCATTATGTGAATGGTAGAGATTGACCTTACATGGGTACCCTAGTTAGTGCCCTATTTGCATTTGGTGCCCATGCTGACATTTTGTCCCTTAAGGTGTGGGAGTCTGTTGTATAGTATTTCCATGACATTTTTCAAGAGCCTCATACTCCTGTTGATCTTTTGCTGGCCTATTTCCCTTAGGACTCCCTTATGTCAAGTTGTAATTGCATTATCATGGGCTTTGCTTGCCTTATTGAGCCTTACGTCGGCTTCCGTGACATTGAGTTTCATCCATATAGCCTGAGCTTGTCTCATGTCTAACCATGCAGAGCCATTTTATATATCCTTTGCATCTTGATTCCCTATTTTTACTGGGAGGGGACTTTCCCCCGAGTGTCGCTATCTTACACATGTATCCTTGCATTGAGCATAGGTATGTTCCAATGCTTGGAACTAGTTTGTTTTCCCATTATGAAACTCGTCTCCTCCTATTCTGTAACTATAAAGCATTTTTATTCTTTTTCAAGATTTTCAAATATTTGAAAAAGTCTAAAAAAATTAAAAAAAACCAAAAATCCAGACAAGGAAAGATGTTATCTTTTGGAAGCTGTCAAGTCATGTCGCCTTCAAATAGAGCACTATATATCACATCTGTTCGATGGGTTTATAGTTTGGATTTAGGAGTTGTACTCATTTATCTGAGTTTATCTCCATCGACTAGTTAAGCTTCCAATCCCCATGGAGCCTCTGTCGATGCCTTTTGTGTTGCAGAGATGTCCCTGTTTTTTATATCGAGTCTATGCTACCTTTATTCAATCACCATTTTCCATCATGCTCTTGTTTGGAGGAAGTTGAAACTTGATTCGGTCATTCCTTACTTATCTTGACTTTGCATGTCGACCATTCCCTATACAGTTACTGGTTCATGCACCTTATGATCAAGTCCTTCCACATTATAGAGCTTTGCTGAGTACCTCATGTTGGATGATGGGGGATGCCTTATAAATTCCGTCCTTCCAACAGATTTCATCCCATCGACTTCAGATCATTTATTCTGGGATTGGAATCTAGAGTCATTTTTTAGTGCCTTGAGACTTGCAGTCATCAGTGGCAGGTTCTCTGGCCATTGATAGTTTTTAGGAATACATCAATGTCCCTTGATCGATGGATCCTATCAAGTGTTCAACCTTGACACATTTGTTCACACTTGTTGGTTTGCACTCTAGTACCTTGATTTCCATTATCATTATTGGTGGGTGATCTCGTGTCTATTAACAATATACATCAATGATCGATAATCAGATGATGGAATACTATGTTCAACCTCGACGCCTCTATTCACATGGTAGGACTTGTACTCATAGTGGTTTGTTTAGAAGACCTTCCAGACTGGTGGCATCTCTTATATGCTACCTCCTTCATCATGCCAGTGTTCATGAGATTTTAGCTCTCGTCACTTGATTCCAGTATATGTTAGACATTTCTATCTATTATGGACATCTTGATCCATTGTATATCTTCAGCCATAATGGAGATCATGATCCTTTGTATATCTTCATCATGGAGATTCTGATTTATGTATATTGTATGTGGCGATGACCACTTATGTGATATTTTGTATCATGCCTATTCATGGCCATTGCACTCTTATGTATTCGGGACTGTTATAAGTATTTGTAGTTATGTGCAGAGTTGTATCATTGTACTACATTGATTGGGTGGCTGGTATTCCATTTGGGATTCTTCATCACTCCACTTCTGGGATGGACTTATAATGTATTTCGGCCATCGTATGACCCCTCTAACCTCACACATTAGGAGGCATCTGTTATAGCTGATTTTACCACACCAGGTGAATCACACTTGTATGGCCTTCCCCTATCCCTCCGCAAACTCCTTATACCCCTTGGACCATTTTTTGTCCTTTGATGTTTCCTAGACCATCCCTAAAAACATGTGAAAATTGCTATACGTGACTTTTAAACCCCTTATCGTGTATATACGTGGGTTTGACCCCTAAAATTGCGTACATTGGGATGTGCACAAAATCCAAAACCTTTTGGAGTTTTCCTTGACATGGATCCGACTCACTTGTCACCTGGCCTTCCATATGCCTTGAGATCACTCAGATTTGACCTGTCATTACCCCATTGAAAAGATATATAAGGTACCCTTTGGATACATTAAAGGCATAAGAGAATTGAGAGCAAAGAAACTATAGTCCATTGTTTCAAGAACTTGTGCTTGAGTCTAGATCCCTTTGTCCTTTGGAACACTTTGGTGTTCTTCCCAGGATTTCTATCGAGAGATGGAGGATTGAGATGGTGGGGGCCCAAGTGGGGGATTCAATTTCTTTGATTCGCAAACGTGCCAACAGAGGTTGTATTCATTGTAATCTCTGATTTATATTAATAGAAATATATTTCCCTATCCAATAATATATTTTTGAATGAATATTTTATCCATGGATGATTTCAAATGCTTATACATTGTTGATTACATATGCTAGAGTAGATCTAACACCAATATCTATAGTATGCTTATCTTGTTTACTTGTTTTTGAGGAAGTGATTCATCAATTCAATGTGAACTTAGAAAGATCAATGGGGATCTACTTCAACCGTTCGGAATAAGGTACGAGGTCTGATCCTTTAGTGTTAGATATTTGATTTCTCTTGCATATTGGAAAGGATTGATTTCTGGAGTCAAGCTGTTTGTTGTGATACCCCAAGCCATAGGAATTTCTCCATGTAACAACGAGAGGTAAGAAGTTGCACATCACATTGTGACCCTCCTTGTTATCTCTATTTTCTACATTTTAGTTAGGCACTTGCACATCATACCTTAAACATAAAAAAAACTAAAAATATACATGGTGGACCGGGCTATAACCAGTAAAACATTTTAATTGTTACTTGAACTACGGTAGTCGGACCGTAAACCGGATAGATTCCCCATACCAAACGATAACGAGATAATTGGGAGCATTTATTGGGGAGAATCCCTAACTGTTGTTACCTACAATTTTCCAGGCCTCAACACTGTGCCAACCTCATTATTTTCTTCCTCATCATCCTTGTCACAATCACAAAGGCTTTCCCCAGGATCTTCCTGAAATTTTTAACAAAGTAGGAAAGTTAATAAAAATACTACAAATACTCTTACCAAAGAGATTTGTTGATGAGTACCTCTTCCCATTATTCATCACTATCATTCTCATAGTCCAAAGAATAGTCCTTCCTGAAAGGATTTCGAATCCCAATGCCATCACTGCATCAAAAACAAAGAGTTAGAAACAAAACTTTCCTTCTTTTCTACTTCAATATTAAGAATCCATGAGCTTCAAGGTGTTTCAAATGTTCCTCATCATGGACTATCAAAATTAAAACACAAACTGTTTCTTTCATAATTAATAAATTTAAATTATGCAAAGTATATTCACCTTTTCTTTGAGAAGGTTCCATAATAAGCAGGTCTATGGTTGTGATCAAACTGCAAAGGGTTTCTTCTCTTATTGTGAAGCCTATTTTCTCTATGCACAGTGGTATTCCCATTATTTCAAGGGAAATCATCACTCAAAACTTCTTCCCAGTCATTTACAAGGCTATTTGACTTGAACTCATGATCTTCAACCTCAATATAAGTTCATTTTTTGTTTGTAGAGGATTGCAATTTTGGTAGTGCTATAGCTTCAGCAAATGCCCCCTACAACCGAAGTTCATTGAATAATGCAGCTTTGGGTTTATGCCAAATACACCAACTTAGATGTCTTTGTGCAAAAGTGCACCAATTAAGATGGCGCCAAGATACTAGGTGTGACCTAAGTACATCGCACAATCAAATCGATTCAACTCAAAGAATCTAGAAAGAACATGACATATTCATTCCACATTTAGGAATTTAAAAAAATCTAGAACATCAACCTTAGAAGATCCCCTATCTCTGTCTCTGCTGCTTTCAGTAATATTTTATCCATTGACAACATAACACCACTGCTAATCTGTGCATTTTTCTGCAAAGAATTATAAATTGTTTGATTCAATATATTGGGCACTGTTTGAGTGTTGGGTGCATCTTTTTTAAGAAATTGGTCCATGAGTGTGGCCCACTTTTGTATTGCAAGTTGATTTTTCATCTTAGCTTCTTCCTTTTCAAGCCGCTTCTTTTATGTTTATGCCTCCTCTTGTTGTCGTTTCTTTTCCTTCCCCTGGTTCAAGGAAACTAAAGATGTTAGCAGCTATATATGGTGCCATTATGGAACAAAAAGTATAAGTGTTTCCATATTGGAATGATATAAATATTAAATTGGAAAAAGAGGCGTTCTTCTTGAATTTGAAAGTTTAACTGTAATGTTAAGACAAGTATATTCCAGATATACTACAGAAGTAGAAGATAGAAAATTTTGATAAATAATTTGATGAAATGGAATAAATAGAAAACACAATAAACTCAATATAGGATAACATGTCCTCATAGTTGTAATAATCTAACAAAGAAAGTTGATATTGTTAACTTCTCACGTTCACAATTGCATTAACAACTAGATTAATAAATCATGCAAATGTGTTTCAATGAGCAATAAAATAAAGTGATGTATCCTTGGAATCTTACTTGAATGATGGATTCCTTATGAGCACAAGCTTGTTCCTTTTCCTACAAAGGTAATAAAAAATGTGAGTAAAAACTCCAAAACCTGCCGTTTAAAACTTGCATTCTTCCATAACATTCCAACTAACCTGTTGAACCTTCTCCCTTTTAGTTCCCACTACAACTGCTTTTTGTTCCATATCACTCTTCCGTTCATTTATTTATTTTTCCTTCAACTTGGATTACTTGACCATTTTACATCAAAAGAAGAGATGTTGGCAACATTGAATATCTTCTACAAATAGTACATATCCAAAAAGATAAATCTAACAGAATCCAATTGAATTGACTTGCAAATTGATCCAATGCATAAATATGTGATTGAGAATCTTACATATGTGCATTATTTTTATGAAGCAAATATGCAACTGTAGCATGGATACTCATCTCATCATCATCTTTAGGAAGCAATTGTCAACTTTGGCTACATCTATTTTCCCACTTCCTTATGATTCCACTGATGACAGTGTTGATAGCATTGTTGTTTGTAAACAAGAATAATATATATATAGTTAGCTTTTCAATATTGTATGTAAGACCTAAACTTTTTACTATGAATTCTTCCTTATAAAAAATTACCCAATTCCTTTCCATATGTTTACAGAAAAGTTCTAACTTGATCAAATGCTAGTTTTCACCATCAATAATCACATAATTTTACATTTTTTCCCTTTCAAGACAAGAGAACACTGATCAAAATTGAATGAGGGAATCGGTTGATATAATAAACCACTTAGATCCTATATGTTGCGGAACAGGGATAGTGGCCATGATGCACCACAATGAGTATAAAAATATTCATAAGATGTCCTACTGAAACGTTCATTTGCAAATAGTATATGTGTAGGAATATTGACAATATCCTATGCTATCTATCCTCAAAAAGACTTAGCAAGACAAAATGAGAAAAAAAAATAGATGGAAAACCTTATATGAGGTGTCGTGGTGACTTATATTTCATAATTGACACAGAGTATTACAACAAGCAACTGGCTTTCTTGTTTGAGAGGATGATGGACTGTAAGTATGCAAATTGGTAAGTTGTTTAAAGTAGAATTAAATATCAGCAAAAGAAAATCCCATTCCAAGTCGAGGCATTCAAATTTCAAACATATACTTATTTTTCTAAGGAACTTCATTTAAACAAACACACAAAAGCACAAGATATGAAGATGCCAATAATTGGTACCTAAAGACAACAAAATGACCAGAATTTTATTCACTTGGGAAAGCCATAATATCTTTAATTATTCTATGTCAGATAAGCGCCACTAAAAAGTATGACCCTCATGAAAAGAGAATTTTTGTTTGAGTATCTCAAACCTTACCCAGTCTGTTGAAAAGGTTAGATGAGGAAAAAAGAAAGTAGTCCTTCAATAAAGAGCAAATTCTAGAGTAACTGAAATCTCCTCATCTTCACATTCCTCCTATTAAAAAAACATAGCTCATACCATGAATTGTAATTTTTAGTGGATATAAACTATAATTAATAAATTTCCTAACATTGATAAATAACATGTGAACAGGGATGTATCAGATATCAAGAAAACATATAATAAGTTTAACTCATCAATGCATCCTTTATTATAGCAAGAAACCAGGAGAATCGTATTTATAATTCTTCAAAAATGATATTTTAATTAGAATTATGTTTAAGATACATGAATCTTACTTGCAATTACATTTCTCACAATTGGAGCTCTTCATTTTAAATAAGGAAAAAATAAAGACAATCCACTGTTGCCAATGTACTCCTCCATTCAATGAATTGTTAACCTGTCCATCCATGCTATCTCATCCACATTACGTTATGTTGTGTGTCCACAATGAAAGTGAACATGCCAAGGGAGCATGAAATTATTTTATCAACTTAGCACAACCGAATATTGGAACAATGCACCCATGTCACTACACTACAACTATGCAAGTGAAATATTAAAACATCCGCAATACATATCTAAGTTGCCACTTTGATTGGTGCTAAATTTAATCCCTACAATGTGCATCCTACGCTCATGATTATGTTTGAATTTTCAACTCTCATACAACAACCAAAATTGCACACCCATACTTTCACAATTTCTTAAGGGGAGCCTTTCTTTTCCTCAACTCATCTGGTCATGGACTTTGTCAATATTTGACTCCTTCCAAGACCAATCCTACCCACCAGGGCTGTAATTTGGCTTCATCCTTTCCCATCAAACTAGATTTTACGACGGTCACATGTGATGGGTTCCCTTCACATTTCTAGTTACTCAACTCATAAGATAAGAATCCAATAATATAATTGCATTCAAGACACTATAACAGAAAGAAAAAAGGTTGTAGTTACAAAAACATTACCATGATTAGAAGAAGAATAATCTTGACTTCTACTATAAAATTTGATAAATAAATAAAGATGATACAGAGATCAATTTACCACTATCCCATCTGAGTAGAAACTTGCCACCTAATTTAAACAATTTTCCAATACAACTAGTCATCTATAATGTCATAATAGCATACCACGTCCGTGGCCCCTTGCTATCAATGATATAAACCTATCATATTTATGCTTCAACGTTAAACTATAGGTATATCTACCAAGAGTTCAAAATACAATGGAAAGCCAGTATTTATTAATGAGAGACAAAATCTAATCAAATTGTGTACTTACATTCATTTCATTAACTTGAACACTGTCAAAATGGAAAATGATAGATGAGACGTCAAGTGTGACTGCTTTAAAAAAATACAAACAGTACATGAAAAATCAAATAATGTCCTCAGGTTACATCCTGTAGTGAGGAGGGAGGGGGTTGTTTGTTTACAATCCTAAGTGACAGTGGGAATTGACTTATGCTTGGTGGTTAATAGTGACCACCCACTATAGCAAAAACCTATGATTAATTTCTCTTTTAGCTTCCTTTTTAGCACCCACTATAACTTTTAGTGTATTTTTCATCATTTTTTGGACAAAGTGGACACTTTTCCATGGGATGACGCTTTTAATGGCGTTATTTGTGTCCCTTTTTAAATGTTGGCACTATTTTGGATGCTAATTAGCATCCCAATTAGCATCACAATTATCATCCCAATTAACATCCCAATTAGCATCCCAATTAACGTCCAAATTAGCGTCCACAAAAGCATCCCATATAACGCCAAGAATAGCCTCCAAAAATCGTCCTGAATAGCTTAGCACCATATATTAATCCAAGGTTAGAGACATGAATTGCGCCATGAATTTTGACAGGAAAAACATTCAGCATAGCACCAAGTATAGAGCTAGGAATTACGCCTAGAAAACATCCAACATAGCACCAGGTATAGATCTAGGTATAACACCTAGAATAATGCAAGAAATTTCGAAGGAACTACGCTAGGAATTCCACTAGGTTTAGAGCTATGGATTTTGTTTAGAAAATGTACGACACAACGTCAGATATATCAATGTCAATGTTATTGATCATGATTCATGTGATAGCATTTTTGTGTGATGCTATATTTTATTTATTTAGGAGTTCATGTCTACAAACAATGTAAAATTAGTGCATAGCCCCACACACCTCCAATCAAAGCAAGAATGAAGTGTGTTTCTAGATCTAATCATCGACAAAAACAATCATTGGGATCCATGACCTTTTCACCAAGAACCATACTCTATCTATAATTCTCCTAACTTGCTTGCACACACTAAATATCACAATTTAACATGCAAAGACACCACGCCAACAAAGCTTTATCCCCAGTAGTGGCCTATGGCCTGATGGATGGATTATGATCCCACAAAGGTTTCTATCGCAGAATATAGAATGAAAAATAGTTCTAATGTTTGTTAAAAGGATTTTGCATTAAACAAGCAATATCCTGATCGAAATAGAGAAAAGAAGCTCTAAAATGTAATATAGACAAAATCTTCTATCATTATTTTGTTTTCAATTTGAATATGTGCTAATTGTTGGATATCATGGAACTTGATACTAGTTCATCACCCTTTTTTTGGTAAATTCCATTGCATTAGTCTAAGACTTTAAACTTTACAAGGAAAAAACCTGGGTCAGATGTGTCTTTTTTTGAAACTTTTTTAAAGAAAACTAGAAAAACACTTCACTGCTATTTATTGTTCTACCCATATGTTAAGTTTCAGATCATGTTATGTTTTTTCCTTTCCTTTAGTTCTATGTAGTTTTGTCAATTACCTTTTCTATAATTATAGTTTCATTGGGCGGGTTCTGATCGAGGTATAAAAAAAGGCCTCTTGCACGGTTCCTCTAAAAACATCATATGAATAGTAGAATAGAGATCATATCAAATGATGTGCCTTTATTTTACTGGCTACAGATTAACCAATGTTTTCTTTAATATCTTAACTCTGATCAATTCGAGGTCCATCTTTCACTTCTTTGCTGGTATTTTTACAATTTTTGTATGCTTTAGATAAAATTTTATCAAAAATGGAACAAGTTTATGCCCAAAAGAGATATCAAAATGCTTAAGAATCCAAACCCTTGCTCATGCTTGCGAACATACAACTTTTTAGCTAATTCCCCTTGGTTAAACTTCTCTGAGTGAGAATGCCCATGATATTTCTTAAGGCCTCTACTATTTTTCTTTATTGGAGTCCAGAATATTTACTCACCCTGATTCCCTTTGACTTGTATTCATATTTCTCAGCCTCACCCTTTTCTGACACATGAGCCTTGATAGGAGGTGTGTCGATTGAATTGACTTTCCTTGAAGCTAAATTTGAAACATCTTGCTTCTTTGGAGAAGGAAGCACTGGTGCAGTCATTCTCTATAGCTTTTAGTCTTCCATTTTTGGATCACCCAATGATTTAGTAGATATTTTAGGATGTGCACTCAGTTCATCCTTATCTCCAATCTGCCATTTATCCATATGCTTAGAGTACATTGAATCTTCAAACCATGAATCCATCTACTTCTCCTCTACCCATTTAGCAGGATATGAAGAAAACCTTATAAAGGATTGATATGAATCTTGAAGACACCATAGGTTTCTTACTATCTCTTTTTTGTGTTGCATCCTTTTGGATCAATGTGCCTACTTAATTTTTATTACCACGGGAGCTCAGAATTTTCTACCATTTCTTTAATTATGCAGAAATCATAACTGAGAGATTTGTATTTAATACTCTACACTGCATAGTAATATTGGAGAATAAGTGTTATTCCTTTCATGGCTTAGTGTGGAAATAAGATTTCCTTATTCATCTCAAAATCTTAGCAAAGGTTCCATCAAACTTGTCAATAGCCTGTACTGGTGATGGGACGGGTTACGCTCAGTCCTTCTTTCACTATTATGGGAATATGAAAACAACTCATATGTATACTGGGTTAATATCTTTTCAAGAAGTATAACTTCGCCACATAACTAACATGTACCTCATTAATTTTTAAGGTTTGAAAATTAACGCTTTTGGAGAGGATTTTCTGGAGAGACAGTGCTATCCTTTTTCTTTTTTGTTATGAGTTCATTTAGAAATGTCTAAATTGTTAATTTAATTTCCTGGCTCAAAGGATAGTGAAACCCTTGTAATGGACATTGTGTACGGATTTGATATTGATAGTAGTGATTATGATTAATGTAAGGTGTATATTATGCATTGTCTTTAAAGGATGGATGCATCTCAATACAATGTTCATGGATTATGGTAATTTCTTAATGCATTCTATTATAAATATATTTTTTGCATCCCACAGAATGCATAAGGTACTGTAAATCTTTTGTGCAATATAGTATGCGGACTAAAAAAAAATTGCTTTATTTGTCTCATCCCCAATTAAATAGATGAAGCATATTTACAAAAATATGTCTAGACACACAATAAATGCAAACCAAGAAAATACTTATAAGCTTAAAAGGCTCATCATCATCATCATCATCATCATCATTGTGTCCATTATCATCATCACCATCATCCTCAACCTCATCATCATCCTCACCACCATCATCATTAGCATCATCATCATCATCTTCATCGTCATCTTCATCATCATCATCATCTTGATCATCATCATCATCATCATTATCGTCATCGTCATTGATCAAGGGAGGCAAGAGATTACAAGATGTTCATGAACTCCTCATCGTCCCTACTCGTCAAAGCAGTAAGCTATTTATAGTTTTACAACTGCTTAAGAGTGTGAAAGAACTGGTACTCCTCTTTGACTTTTGAATGGCTCTTCTAGAACTTAGGAGGGTGATATTCAAGAGAGTAGGAAAATCCCTTTTCCATAGATGAGATATACCTTGGGAACCTTGGCAGGGCTAAGCCAAGCCTTTATTCTATGTCACAAAAAGTTGCAAAGCTTGTGGCCAAGGAGCCTACAATTAATGGTATGGGAGGTTGAATTGGAAGGATGGGAATCTAAAATCATATAACTATCTTGGTTGTGATTTTATTCAGAAAAAAATCCCATCATCCCTCGATTTAAGGAATTGTCAAAGTAGATAGAGGATTTTGGGTTTATAGGGCTTCTAGTTTAGGAATATGGGGCACTTCCTAATTTTTTGGTTTATCCTTTGGCACCTAAAATAGGTGTTGCATGATTTGTATATATAATGGGATTCTAAAACATCTCATTTTCCAATGTATATAAAAACAAATTCCTTTAGCTTCTTAGACAATTTAACCTCAAGGTATGTAGATTTGTGAGGGTGAGGGTTGAAGAGCATCTTAAGTTTGTAGAAAATAAACTCTCCTATGAGATAATTTTATGTAGTAATTGTTAGAATTGCATGGGAAGGATTGAGGGTTATATCCATATTGGGTACTGGACCCTTGTGTTATTTACAATGCAGAAATCCTTAGCACATTGAGAAAATACAACCAAGGTGTCCTTGTAAATCCATGGAACACATAGAACACCAACATCTCATGAAACATTGTAAGGAACATATAAAAGAAAGAAGTCTTTCATTAGGCTCAAGTGATCTAGCAATGTCTACTGTAAGGTTCTCAAACCTCTTCCCTTTAGGCTCGAAGGGTAGGCAATCCCTAGGATAGATGATCACCCCGATGGCCTTCAGGATGTCTCGACCTCTACTAAGTCACGGGTTATTGGTATATCTGGCTTGCTGGCTGTTGGATATACTATTGGGAGGTTTTTTTTCCCATGGTTTAAATTAATAATTCCATAAGATCCCACCACAACTTTGACACGATTTAATTTTTAATATCAATAAATGCTCTATTATAATTAAGAAAATGATACATTATACAAATAATCGATATAATGTTGTTTTATATTATCCTTATTTAATGAGATCATAATATTTTGATTCACTTTCTAAGGTCTTTTAATCAAAAAAGTGATTTTATTAACTTATAAATATAGAATGGAACTCTAATCTCCGCCATGTATTTTACAAAACAACATTTAAAAATGCTCCTGCCAACTTGACCATACCATGGCCCTAGACCTAAAATAATTAACCAAATTTCAATTTTTGTATAGTCACCAACCACATGACACTCTGTATGTCATTGTCCTCCCTAGCAACGTTCAAAATTGAACCCTTCACAACCCTTCCCAGAAGTGTAAAGTTAAAATTTCCCCTCAAAAAAAATTTAAAATTTTAATTTTACCCTTCCAATAAATAAGGGTATAATTTATATCAACATTTGAAATTACCCATTCATATAAATTTCTCAAGGTGTTGAAATTCCTATGCTTTAAAGTTCAACTCATCATTCAAAATATTGTAAATATGATAAATTATAATCACTTACTCATGTCATGCACTCGGTGCTTAGTTGTTGAAGATGGCCAGTAATCATTAATGACTATGAGGCACTAGCCATCAAGATGTGACTCTGACTCATGAATCACTTGGGGCTGTAATCTAAAGTGTGAAAATGTGTCAACAACTACTAGTCTACTAGTAGGCCCAAAACGAGCTCAAAAATTTCTGCCTACTACCTATGTCAACCTCCCTACCAATGTCCACTTTTTTTACGTCAAAATGAAATTCAAAAGGTTGGTTTGAAAATTCCTCCTCTACAATACTTCATTTCTTGCATGAATATCATGGGCTCACGACAACTATAAAGAACACTCAATGTCATGTAGATACAAATAATGGCATGTAGCTAGGATCACAAACTGTGCAGAAATTGATTAGTCGAAACCATTGTTTCTGCATAAACCATAGGTTTCATTGGGCACATGATATGGATAAATAATAGTTATTAATAAAATCAAGAAAACAATCATTGGCTCAAGAATAGCCTTCAGTTTGATGAGTGGCATGATCGTGATGTTATCCCCCTCCGTCCTTCCAAACATTTGTGGTTTCTCACGACATTTGTCCTCAACGCTACCAAAATACATATAAAAATTACTTGTCTTTACATCCTCTTCTCTTCAAATACTCATCTCATAGTCATAACTGAGGATTATTATGTCTGCACATCCTCACCTTATAATACAAGTTGGGTCAAGGCGCAAAGATAACCATAAAATATTAAATTGTCAAGATGCAAAGAGTAAGAGAGAACTATAAGTAAGTATTACATTAAATTTACCTTATAACTCTTTCATTAACACTATCAACTGATATTTGACAAGTTGTATTGTTCTGATATTCTTATCACTCCTTACCAATGTGATTTCAAGGCATTCATTGAAGGTGAATTCCATAATTTTAGGTCTTCTTCCTCATTATCATGCCTTTTGGTAAGACAATAAAGAGGGTAGTGGCAAGCATTAGCATGGAAAATGATCTCGACATAGAGTTTATACACATTAATTGTTTTAATTAAATAATTTAAATTCTTACCTATGACTATGGATTCAGTTAATCGTGGACTAGTACAAAACACAACAAATTTTAGAGCCACAAGCACTTAACTACTCACACCTATAACTTTATGAAATCTAGCCATTAATAAACTTATTTTGGTATTCTGGTTCAATTTAAAAGGGGGATTGTTATTAGACTCAAACATGTAATGAGTTACAAGGATTCAATTGACTTAGGCCCCTCCATCACATACGTGCATGCTTTCACAACAAGCGCTGAAAAAACAATATTTATTTTTTGCATTTTTTTTGCGTGAATTTTTTTTGTTAATTTATACTTGTCAATTAAAATATAATTATGTATATTACCCTTTAGATGAAGGGCTGAGAGAATAAATGCCCCTCCAAGTGAAATTAAGACCCACCCTTCAAATTTGATCATTGCTCCATAGTTTCCCTTGTTCATCGCCATGTGAGCACGATACTCCAATAAAGTATAGTATAATGCCAATGCCTCAAATCACTTTATGCAAACAAAAAAAATCCAATAGAAACAGACCTTTACAAACAATGGAGCCTCGTGTATAATCCCTTCAACAACTATGCATACATGAAGAGCTCAGAAAAATTGTATCCTCATAGAATTGAAAGGTTTTGCTCCCTGAAACCCTAAAATATAAACCAATATTTTGCTCATGGATTTTTGAGAGGGCCATCACCATTAGAGTTTTAGGATTTTATAGACGAGGAAATGTCTGGGATTTGGGTTTAGGTGATGGGAAGCATAGTGATAGGTCATGATATGGTGGGGGAATGACACTGATGGACCTCATTACTTCAGATCAATGGCTAGATATGAGAGTATTTTGTATGTGGTTGAGCTCATGCCCAATTGAAAATGCTCCGCAATTTTCAACCCTCCACCGCATTCCCACATATTTTACTTCCAGACTCAAAATGAATGGTGAATGCATTGCTCCTTTTGAGACTGCTTCTTCATTTCTATGCAAGGACATGGTTGATAAGCAATCCACAGAAGTTACTTATGTCAATATAGACATTGTTCGCATAGGAGGATTCATGAAATTTGAAGCTTATGATAAGGATGTTTTTTTTGTTAGTGGAAAGCTACAAATATTGAATGATAACTTTGAATGGAGGATGGATTGCTCTATGGGATTTGTGGGATCTCTGTTCTTGGGAGGAGGAAAGACTAAGTGAATATCTTGGTGTTATTGGGCCTGCCGTGGAGGCATGTGTCGTTGGTTGTTGTTCCGGGTCTCCTATGTTTTGGACAAAGAAATTCTAGCTTGTTTGCGGTAGAGAGTCTGTGAGTGGACACTATTTTGATAACATTCAGGAGGATGAGAAAGCTATGAATATATTGAAGAACAGAGAACAAAGTGATCGCTTGTTTCAGGTATGATATGCCAATGAATCTTTAACTAGTAGTTTTGTTTTTTGTATGTTCTCATCCATGGCGTTGCTGAAATTCTATTTTAATGTTGAATGTATGTCTTATTTTCTATCATTGATAAAGGGGACCATTGTATTCCCTAGTCCCACATGAAATAGGAATCCAAGCCCATCATTATAGGGATGTTCATGTTTTTCCTCAAAATATTAAGGCTTTATCTACTCTCTGCAATTGAATCAGTATGTGACATTGATAATGTAACAACGACTTTTGATTTTGGGATAACCGGTTTCATGGCTTCAATTTAATTCCATGTTCTCCCTGTGATGTTTTCATAATCCACGCAAAAGAATTGGTTATCAATGTCTATCTGTTTTCATAATAATCCACAGTACAATTTGGACACTTTAGAAATCATCCTCTCCAACAAGATCCAAAAAAGATTCTCCAAAGACCATGGGGAACTGAATGGCAGAAGCCCATTGATATGCATCTACAAAGAGGGTAGGCCACCTTTC
>LPNX010758909.1:60168-75288 GCA_001517045.1 Pseudotsuga menziesii | reverse complement strand
TTACCTTGACGTGCTTATTGGAAATTCTACACTAATAGTGGAAATTATAAAGTAATCAAAAACAAAGAATCAAAATATAGCAATAGATAAGAATTCCTCTAGAATCCAAGAAACATCCAAATGATATGGATAGTCCTCAAATCTTATATCATCTGAAGACTGAAATAGCTATGAGTTGCAAAGTTTAAACCAGGCATGCAGGTTCAAGCCATTTGTTCAAAGAATATCTACCAACATTTAGGAAAGCATATACAATGTCCAAAACTCAACATTCCAAAAATGAACACCGATAAAGAGATTTTAGTTGAAGACTTTTAACCCTTTACTTATGGTAGCATTTTCCAATAGAAAATACAATTTAATACAAAAAGTTTCAAATATTCAATGTTTGCACTAACATTTATGGATAAAAGATAACATCTAATTAAGCTTCAATGATATTCAAATACTAGATTTCTCAATCAATGTAAGCTTCGAATCACACAACTTGTGAACAATAAGAATCTCATCATGAACTTCTTTTTGGCCTTGGATTTTAAAAGACCTAATGGTTGACTATGTTGCTAGTTTTGTGCTTCCTACTTAGATCCCATTAGTCAAAGCTTCACCCATGTTGCTCTTTTTAGGTTATTAGAGCTCACTGTTTCCGATTTCAAAATTATCCTTCTCTTCTTCTATTTCTTTTACAATTCTTACAGAGATTCCTTCACACTCATATTTCTTACTCATTACGATACTTCTGTAGTCCCACTAGATGTTTTTTGTCACTAGTGGACTTAACATTTAAATTAAATATAATTAAATTAGATATCTAGTATATGAAGAACAGAGTCTAGAGAACAGCAAAATTTTCACAAATAGGCCACATTGCAAAGAATGAAATATAACTTGAATATTAACTTACTTACCTGCGATATTAATCTACCATCTCGCTTAGAGATAAGATCTTTGTAATCAAAGAAGTCAATTTATTTCTGTGTGACTTTAGGGTTCTAGAGCTTCTGAGGAAAAAGATATAAGTTCACAGTAAAAAAGGAAACTTACCAGTGAGCTACCCTTCAGTATTTAACACCAGGGAATAAAGAAAAATGCACCACCAGACCAATGAAATTGCAATACAATGAGAGGGTGCAAATAAGGGTATGCTATAGAATCAAGGATTTCTGGAATAATATGTGGATCTTATCACTATGGGGAATACTATCGAATCCTTTGATGAGTTTGATCATTAAACAAGGACACAAATTCAATGGAAAATAAGGGTATGCTTTAGAATCAAGGATTTCTGGAACAATATGTGTATCTTATCACTAATTTGCACCCAGAAATATTGGCAATATAAACATTAGGAATTGCATGCACCTCGAAGGGGAAGCAGTGGATGTATATGCAGTGGATGCAAATGCATACTTGAGGAAATATGTGAGGAGGTTTTCTAGTTTAGAATAGAAGAGAACACCCAATCTTAGAATAGACTGCCAACAATTTGGGATATTTTTCATTGCAGTGGTCCAGCCTACTGACCTAAGGCATTTTGGGACATTGAAGAAGGTAATCCGACCTGATTTTCAATTTGTTTGTTTTTTTTAGGAACATTTGATCCCTTGGGTATCCAATATTTTGAGGCTGCATTTCCTTACTGCTCTGGGTGGAAACCCTCTTAACTTCACAAATTTGTGAGACTACCTCTACTACAATGGATGGTCATAGGAATATAAGTCATATTTCATGTAAAATAGAAAAAAATTGCATAGTAATGGGAAGGATGGTGCAGAAGACTGAAGATCTTCAAGTAGCATTATTCCATTTCAACAATAGATTGTTTTTCAGTTACAATTTCAACTAGTTCAAAATTTAGTGCTGGAGTTCAAAGTGGCAATACAAGGTGGACAACTTAAGAAAATTCACTTCTCCCCATTAAGACTCAGTTAGCTCCACAAAGGAAGTGGCTATGGAGGAAGACACAATCCAACAGATACATGGAGATATGGAAAATGAAGAAACGACTCCAGTGTTCAGATCATAGGATCAGATGGAAGCCCACAGTGAGAAATATTTTCAATGAAACATTAAGGTTTAATCTATTATTATTTGATAATAGTATTAGGGAGGTTCTATTGAAGTAAGGAATTCAGTTTTGTGAAGAAAAACGTAAGGGTAATGCTCAATGTAGACACACATCTGTCAATTTTAATATATTTTAATTTCTTATGACTACACTCCGTAAATACACGTAGTATATCTACCAAGAGTTCAAAAATACAATGGAAAACCAATATTTATTAATGAGAGCTAAAATCTAATTAAATTGTGTACTTACATTCATTTCATTAACTTGAACACTGTCAAAAGGGAAACAAAAATGATAGATGAGACGTTGAGTGTGACTGCTTTAAAAAAATACCAATAGTACATCAAAAATCAAATATATGTCCTCAGGTTTCAACCTGTAGTGGGGAGGGAGGGGGATGTTTGTTTACAATCCTAAGGGACAATGGAAATTGAATTGTGCTTGGTGGTCAATAGTGACCACTTATAATAACACAGAAGTAGTAGCTTTAAATCAAGTGATAAAAATTATAAGAGCCAAGCAGATTCCGAAACTGATTGCTAATGGGGACTCGATGATTATCATTTGCAAAATTAGAGACCTGACTCCCTCTACACTGTAATGTCTTGCAAGAATTATCTCTAGACCTAGAATTCAAAGAATTTCAAGTATTTTGACATGGGGAATACTATCAAATCCTCTGATTAGTATGATCATTAAACAAGGACACGGATTCAATGGAAAATAAGGGTATGTTATAGACTCAAGGATTTTTGGTGCAATATGCAGATCTTATCACTAATTTTCACCTAGGAATATTGACAATATAAACATTAGGAATTGCATGCACCTCGAATTGCAGGACAAGTTGCAAAGTTCACCATGCCACATGAAATGGAGTTTAACTTCTTCCTAATGTATTCTTGCTTAGGTACCGGATTGAATTTATGGGTGATGAGATGGGTTATTGTAGTAGAGGTGGGATATATCAGGCTTGTCTGGGTTGTTTCTTCATTCCATCAACACTACTTTGCATCCGAGTAGTTGAGTAGAGATTTGTAGAACACCAAATAGCTCAGAATCAAGGGGAAGCAGTGGATGTATATGTATAGTTGAGGAAATATGTTAGAAGGTTTTGCAGTTTAGACTGGAAGAGAACACCAAAACTCAGAATAGACTGGCAACAATTTGGGCTCTTCTTCATTGCAGTGGTCCAGCCTATTGACCTAAGGCATTTTGGGGCATGGGAGAAGGTAATCCAACTTGATTTTCAATTTGTCTATTTTTTTAGGAACATTTGAGCCCTTGGGTATCCAATATTTTGAGATTGTGTTTCCTCACTGCTCTGGGTGGAAACCTACCTAAATTCACAAGCTTGTGAGATGACCTCCACTACAATGGATGGTGATAGGCATATAAGTCATATTTCTTGTAAAATATCAAGAAAATGCATGATAATAAGAAGGATGGTGCACACAATTTAACAAGTCGCGACTGATCGAACCCTGAAACCCTTCACGCCGAGGGCTTCCGCCGCTGGTCGGTGGCCTTGCTCATGGATCCGCCTAATCCAGCGTTCGTCAAGGACCATTTTCAAAACATAGTGGCCTCTCTTCCTCCTGCACAGGAAACCATGGCACCTTCTTCATGATTTGTTAAGCGAGCCGGTGTCTCGGAAGTGAAACTATGCTCTGTTGCTTCGAAGAGAAAAGCAGTAACCCTCTCTGAGAAAGGTCTCATTGGTCTGTTCACTAGACTTTGGCCATCCCTGCGATCAGTGGAGGTCTGGCTGAACAAAAATTGGAGAACCCTAATCTAGGAAGAAGTTCAGCAAATCTTTTGTGGAAAAGGATACTTTTCTTTCATTTTTGAAAAGAAGGAGGACCGTGATTTGATCTTCAGGAATGAGCCTTACTTCATGGGTCCAAGAGGCATGTACCTGAACAAGTGGGACCTGTAATTCAACCCAGAAAAGGATATCCCAAAAGCAGTTCCTGTCTAGGTTAAGCTACCCCATATTACTATTCATTGCTAGAATGGTGAGGACTTTCAGGAAATAGGGAATACCCTAGGGAAGTACGTAGACAAGTCTGAACCAAAATCCCCAATGTTCTCATGCACCCGAATCTGCGTTGAAGTTGATCTTGAGAAAGGCCTGCTGGAGTCCATCATTCTCTCCATTGATGGATGGAATCACCTACAAACAGTAGACTACAAGAAAATCCCCTTCAAATTTAAGTACTACCATGAATATGGCCACTTTGCTAAATCATGCTCGAAAAAACCTGAGAAACCCATCTCGTACATCCCACCAAGCGAGGGATGGAACGTTGCAAGTGGGAGGAAGAGAGCTAAGCCTTCAAAGCAATAGATCACCACATCAAAGAGAACCCCCAGAAACAGGTTCGAGGCTCTGGAAGTTGAGACACAAGAAGAAGAAAATCAAGAAGTAAACCCTGAAATGGCTCAACAGCAGGAGAATGAACCCTCGGCATCAGTCCCGCAGCACCAGGAAAAGGAAGTTCAGGAAGAGGGTCCTAGGCACTGTAAGGAAAGGAAATATACTGCATCAAACTTTGAAGGATCTATTACAAGATCAAGGGAAAAAGAAATCTTGGAATAAATAATAGATACTTCTATAGAAGAGCAAGAACCGCTTTCCAGAAAAGGAATAAAATCTAACAAAGCCATTAGAGAACAAGAGGCAACAAGGGAAAAGAAAGCAGGAAAGCAGTCTAATTTAGAGTTTCTAGTCAAAAATTCACAAGCAAGCAAGTACTTAATCAGTGTGGAAGAGGAAAAAAAGGAGAAAGACAAGGCCCTTAAAAAACTCAGAAAATAATGAAAATAGTCTCCTGGAATTGCAAAGGCTTGGGAGGTATGCAGAAGTTAGAAGTTATTAATAGATTTAAATCAATGGAAACTACCTCAATTCTTCTCATCCAGGAGACAAAAAAATCGACTGAAGACAACATTGCAACCATTAAAAGTTTCTGGCCAAAAGGGACAGGTGTAGCCACTAATGCAAGTGGAGCCTCTGGAGGACTTCTATGTTGGTGGAACTCTGATAAGTTTGGAATGATATCTGCCATAGAAAACAGAAATTGGCTGCTCATAAAACTTGGAAAAAAAGAAAGCAAAGAAATTTTTTGGATTGGGAATGTATATGGCCCAACCATGAACGCACAAAAAGATAGCTTTTGGACCTTGCTAGAGGAACAATGCAAAGGTAAAAAGATTCTACCATGTTTCATTGCAGGGGATTTCAATGTTACTACATCACAGATGAGCATAGAGGTGAAACAATGGTGAGAGAACAATTCAGGGAAAGGCTGGAAGATTTCATTTCTCAGTGGGGCCTTACAGATATCAAACCTAAAAATGGCACCTTCACATGGAGCAATAAAAGATTTGGACCTGGCCATATTGCAGCTAGACTGGACTGCTTTCTGGTCAACACCCATCTTCTTAATTCTTATCCAGAAACCAAAATTTTGTGCTCTACTGTCTCAGATCACAAGCCTATATGCCTTTTTTTCCCTCCGGCGGAAAATCTGGGGCCCCTTCCATTCAGGTTCAATCGGATTTGGCTGGAAATAGAAGGAGTTAAAGATATCATTTCTAGTGCTTGGTGTTGCTTCATTCTAGGATCCCCATCTTTCTCCTGGGAGCAGAAGTTGAAAAGGGTTAAAGCAGCTCTCAAATATTGGGTAAAAAATCAATTTCAAGAACCCACAAAGAAAAAGAAAAAAATAATTAAGGATATGGAAATTATTCAATAAAAAATGGAAGTAAGTACGATCACCAAGGAGCACCTCATTAAGGAAATAGAACTGGAAACAAATCTGCAAAAAATCATAAGACAAGAAGAGGAGGGATGGAGGCTCCGCTCATGCATCTTATGGCTCAAAGAGGGATATCAGAACACAAATTTTTTTCAAAATCAATGCAGGGACAGACAACGATGGAATACTATGAGAGAACTAAAAACTGAGGAAGGTACAGTCATCCAAGGGCAAGTAGCTATCAGCATAGAGGTAAAGACTTTCTTTGAACATTCATATAATGACAAGGATCAAGTCCCTCAATTCTTCATGGAAGAAATGGTCTTTGATATTCCCTCCCTCATCATCCCAGAGGAAAGACTCAGGCTTGAATCCCCCATCTCAAAAGGAGAAGTCAAAAAAGCTATTTGGAGCCTCCACCCGGATAAGGACCCAGGACCGGATGGCTTCCCTATTTGTTTCTATAGAACCTTCTGGCCCCTTACTAAGAAAGACCTGATGAACCTCATCTCCTGGATGGAAAAAGGTAATATGGGAGGAGCCACCAATTCCACCTTTCTGGCCTTGATCCCTAAATAGCCTAGTCCCACTTCCATTAAAAAATTCCTACCCATCTCCTTATGTAACGCGTCCTATAAAATCTTCTCTAAAGTGCTATCCTTGAGACTCAAGCAAATCATACCATCCCTTATCTCTCCAAACCAAGGCGGCTTCATCTTGGGTAGGAAAATCAGTGATAACATATTATTAGTTCAGGAGGTGATCCACTCCAATACCAAAAGGGGTGAACCTAGAATGGCCATTAAATTGGATCTAGCCAATGCCTTTGATAGACTGAGACACTCCTTCATCATTCTGGTTCTTAAAAAGTTTGGTTTTCCTTCTGTTTTCATCAATCAAGTTCAAGCATGCATAACTTCACCTTGGATAGCCCCTCTCATTAATGGAAGACCCTCAGAGTTCTTCAAAGCCTCTTGTGGTGTAAGGAAAGGATGTCCGTTGCTCTCTTTCCTTTATATTCTAGTCGCTGAATTCCTTAGCAGAAGACTACTTAGAATTCAGTCTGAAGGATCTCTCCCAGGGCTTTCCTTTAGGAATAGAGTCTCCCCCATCAATCATGCTTTGTTTGTGGAGGACACTATCTTTCTTGGAATAGCTTCCACTTAAATTGCCAGGAGCCTTCTCAGCCCCCTTGAAGTTTTTCTCCAATCCTATGGAAGCTCAGCAAACCTGAATAAATACCAAATATATGGGTGGAATTGCCCTATAACAACTCTTCGCAGCATATCTCAAATAATTCAAATCAAATCCAATCCTAATTGGACTCATTTTACTTATTTGGGCATCCCCATTGTCAAAAAGTTCTTGGTCTCCTCTATGTGGAACCCGGTCATACAAAAAATCAAAGCCAAGAATCAATCCATGGGATTGAAATGGCTAAATCTAGCAGGGAAGATGATTCTAATTCAGTACATCCTCTCCTCCTATCCCATTTATACAAGTTCAATGGTCCTTGATCCTAAGAATGTCATTAATAGCATTTGCAAGGAAATTAGAAAATTCTTATGGCAGGGAGGAAAAGTCCAGACTAAGAAGTTTCATCTTGTAAAGTGGGACATGGTCAAATGAGCTAAAAGCCATGGCGGTATAGGCATTAGAGATCCAAAGCAAATGAGCAAAGTCCTGGGAGCTAAAATTATATGGATATTGGTTACGGGAAGAAAGGAATGGTGGAAGGAATTCATCAGGAAAAAATATATTAGAAGGCCCAGGTCAAAAATGTTGGATAGTGCTTGGACAAGAAAAGGAACTACTCTCTGGAAGTTATGCAAAGCATCCCTTAACATAATCATTGAAGACTGCTATTGGATCCCACAGAATGGGAAAAGGATTAACGTCTCGAAGAGAAACATTTTAGGACAACCCCCTCGCTCCTTGCTGCCAGGATTGGCTCCTCTAACTGAATGGGCGAGTGAGTAGGGGATTAACACCCTTTATGATCTTTCTCAGTGGGATACGAAGGGACTGTGGATAGGATGGAAGGATTTATCTCCTCCATCTCACCTAGCCAACACGGTAGTTTCGCTTCTTTCCTCTCCTCATGGCCTATCCCCAACACGAGACGTAGCAAAGGACCCCATTGGATGGGGAAAATCGGGACAGTACAATGCTAAAGAAGGATACAAGAGAATAACTATGGAACCGATTGTGGCAGATAGATTATGCAAGAAGGTGTGCCATCCTGATAGTATCCCCAAGGTAAACAGTTTCACATGGATCCTTTTGCATAATAAGCTCTTAACAGCTGAAAATGTAAGGAAAAGAGGCATACTTGGCCCCTCTTGATGTGCCTTGTGCAATTTAGATGAAGAGACTACCAGCCATATCTTCCTTCAATGCAAAATCTCCCGCTTAGACTGGAGGACTGTTCTCCCCTCGGTTCTTGGTCTAAACCTCCCAGATTCAGTAGCCCAACTCTTCAAAGACTAGTCTAATCATTATCCCGGCTCCTTATCTAAGAAACCAATCCTAAGTCGTCTCTGGGCCTCTATCCCAAACAACCTTTGCTGGCAACTGTGGCTCACTAGGAATAATTCCATCTTCAAGGAGCAAAAAGCTATCCCGGCCTGCATAGCCGCTAAAACTATAGGAATGATAGTTGAAAAGTTTGCCTCAAACAACATCAAATTCCCTTCACAAGACTTCATTCCTGAACCTTACTCATTTTGGTGCAAAAATTTCCTAAAAGAGAGGAGCTCCCTTCAGTACAAAAGCATCAATTACAGTGCATCCCAACCTTGCCGATCCTTCCCGTGGGAGATACGCTTACCCAGCAACGAATTTAAATCCTGGCTTAGGGAGAAGAACTCTTTTTCCTTCTTCTTTGATGGTGCCTCAAAAGGAAACCCAAAGGTGGCAGGAGCGGGGAGGATCCTCCTGGATCCCAGAGGACATCTAGAACAAACCCTCGCGTGGGGTCTAGGAAATAGAACAAACAATGAAGCTGAGTGGCTGGAACTCCTTCAGGTTCTACATCTTCTAAACACTAAAGAAATTCCAAAGGTTCTGATATTCAGAGACTCCAGACATGTCATATTCAAACTGATCAACGGATACCCCTCTGGAGCAGTCAATTGTCACCGCATGTTTGACAAATCCAAGCTTCTCATGTCTAAATCCTATGAGACACTCCACATCCTTTGGCACAATAATTATGCAGTAGATACTCTAGCTAACATAAGAGCCACTCTCCCACAAAGTCATTACAGTCAGAATGAAAATCCTCCTATCCTCAAATTCATCCCTTAATGTGGTGTCGAAAGTCTCCGCTGCGATCTCTTTTTATGTGGCTTATCTCATTGATGTTTTTATCCTTCCCTCATTTCATAAGAAGCCTCAAAGGCCCCCCTCCTCTACCTCGTTTTCTTTCTTTCTCTCCCCATTCCTTATCCCCTTTCCCTGATCCCTCCTTCCCCTTTTCTTCTAAACCCCTTCTCCTTTCCTATACCCTTATCCTTATCCCTCCTTTCTCCCCTACACCCTTCACCCTATGTCACCTCCCATCAGCTAGCCTTTACTCCTCGCTGCTTCCTGGAAGCTCCATCCATTTACTATGCTGTCCTGCATTCACTCCACCCTCCGCCACGTGGCTTTAATTCTACCCTCTCTTCCTCTCAGTTTTTGCAGACTTAATGGCCAACCGGCCCTGGGTTAAATGCCTCTTCTCCTTGCATGCTCAATGTTCCTTCGACCATTATGCTATGTCTTCTCCTCGCATCAATATGCCTATTCACTCCACTCCATTTCTCAGCTTTGGTTCTCATGAGGCTGTGCGAGTTCTCCTAAATGTAGTTGCAGGTGTTAGAGAAGGGTGGCTATAGGGTATCCCATGGTAGGAACTCCCTCTCACCCATTCCTTCATGAAGGAAAGGCTTGCTCTCGTAGCATTTTCCACTTTCTCTTGCAGTTCCCTCTCTACGTTGTGGTCTTCAAGCCCTGGCTCTGGTATAATTCTTACGCATTCTAGAAATTTGGGGAGAAGCATGGTCTTGGGTTGTCATTGCACGGGGTGGGAGGAAGGTGCTGTGGGAACTATGGTCTGTAAAGAAAGGCACAGAGGCTCCTTGCTACAACAGGAGCTCATAGTGCTCCGTATTTTTCTCAGTGGTCCCTCGGTCAAGAACCAGGCTTGTGCCCTTGCTGGCTCTATTTGTGCCTTGCACAGTCACTTTGCTCGAATAGAGATCTCTACAGAAGCAGAAAGAATGTCTCAGGCTAGTGAAAGTGCAGGAATAATGGATGTAAAAAATAACCTGAGGTGTCTGTATGAAATGCTAGCAATCGGCATACTGGACAACAAAGAAATTGCGCGGGAGGTTAAGAGCATAGGAGAAACAGTGAGCTACACCTCTTTGCAGATTAGCAACCACGACGCTCAGATTGATGATAATGAGAGAAACCTTATAGAGATAATGGTAAAAGTAGATAGGATTCAGGAAGATCTCCAGCGTTTGATTACCATGAACCAGGGTAGCAAAGTGAATGGAGCCACTGCAGAAGCTGAGCACCCAATGGAGGAAGAGTCTGTAGTTTAGTCCAGGAATTTAAGAGGCAATCCTTAATATGTTTTCCTTTAATTATGGTTAAATCTTCTACTGCCTTTTATTATGTAATCAATTTATAAGGGTATATACTACCCGCAACATTAGCTGTTTTAGAATAACTTTGTGTGTATTTTTTTGGAAAACTCCTTGGATAAGCTTTATGTGCAGCAATTTTGATCTGCATGAACACTTTGTTTTTCCACCACTGTAATGAATGGCTGTGCACAACTTGCTTATAAAATCCTTGTATAGTTTCTATTAAAAAAAAAAAGAAGCATGTTGTACAAGACTGAATATGTTCAAGTAGCAGTATCCCATTTCAACAATAGTTTGTTTTCACAATTAAAATTTCAACTGGTTCCAAATTGAGTGCTGGAAGTCAAAGTGGAAATACAAGGCGAACAGATTAAGAAAATTGTTGTGGTTTTAGACTTAGCCAAATGTTAAAATTCAAATACTTCTCCCCCTCAAGACTCAGTCAACTCCATAAAGGAAGTGGCTATGGTGGAAGACACATTCCAACAGAGACATGGAGATATGGAAAATGAAGAAATGACTCTAGTGTTCGAAGCAGACAATCAGCTGGAAGCTTAGAGTGGGAAATATTTTCACTGAAACACTAAGGTTTTATCTACTATTACTCAATAATAGTATTAGGGAAGTTATATTGAATTAAGGCTTTTAGTTTTGTGAATAAAAATGTAAGGGTAATGCTCGTTGTAGAAAGACATCTGTCAATTTTCATATATTTTAATATCTCGTGACTACACTCCCTGAATAAATGTAGTATATCTACCAAGAGTTCAAAAATACAATGGAAAACCAATATTTATTAGAAAGAGCCAAAATCTAATTAAATTGTGTACTTACATTCATTTCATTAACTTAAACACTGTCAAAAGGGAAGCAAAAATGATAGATGAGACGTCGAGTATGACTGCTTTCAAAAAATACCAATAGTATATGAAAAATCAAATATATGTCGCCAGGTTTCAGCCTATAGCGGGGAGGGAAGTGGCTGTTTGTTTACAATCCTAAGGGACAGTGGTAATTGACATATGTTTGGTGGTTAACAGTGACCACCTATAATAACACATAAGCCTTAGCTTTAAATCAAGTGATAAAAATTCTAAGAGCCAGGCAGATTCAGAAACTTGTTGCTAATGGAGACTCGATGATTATCATTTGAAAAATTAGACACTTTACTCCCTCTGCATCGAATGTCTTGCAAAAATGATCTCTAGACCTAGAATTCAAAGAATTACAAGTATTTTGAATTGGGGAATACTATCAAATCCTCGGATGAGTCTGATCATTAAACAAGGACACCGATTCAATGGAAAATAAGGGTATCCTATCGAATCAAGGACTTCTAGTACAATATCTAGATCTTATCAATAATTTGCAGCCAGGAATATTGACAATATAAACATTAGGAATTGCATGACCTCAAATTGCAGGACAAGTTGCAAAGTTCACCATGCCACATGAAATGGAGTTTAACTTCTCCCTGATGTATTCCTGCTTGGGCAGTGGATTGAATTTATGGGCGATGAGGTGGGATATTGTAGCAGAGGTGGGATATATCAAGCTTGTCTGGAGTTTTTCTTCATTCCTTCAACACTACTCTGCATCCTAGTAGTTGAGTAGAGATCTGTAGAACTCCAAATAGCTCAACATCAAGGGGAAGTAGTGGATTTATATGCATACATGAGGAAATATGTGAGTAGGTTTTGCAGTTTAGACTAGAAGAGAACACCAAAGCTCATAATAGACTCGCAACAATTTGGGCTCTTCTTCATTGCAGTGGTCCAACCTATTGACCTAAGGCATTTTGGGACATGGGAGAAGGTAATCCAACTTGATTTTCAATTTGTTTGGTTGTTTTAGGAACATTTGAGCCCTTGGGTATCCAATATTTTGAGATTGCATTTCCTCACGGCTCTGGGCGGAAACCCTCCTAACTTCACAAAGTTGTGAGACTACCTCTGCTACAATGGATGGTCATAGGTATATAAGTCATATTTAATGTAAAATAGAAAAAAAATGCATGGTAATAAGAAGGATGGTGCATAAGACTAAATATCATCAAGTAGCAGTATCCCATTTCAATAATAGATTATTTTCACAATTACAATTTCAATTGGTTCGAAATTTAGTGCTGGAAGTCAAAGTGGCAATACAAGGTGAACAAATTAAGAAAATTGTTGCATTTTTAGACTTAGACAAATGTTAAAATTCAAAGACTTCTCCCCATCAAGACTTAGTGATCTCCACAAAGGAAGTGGCTATGGAGAAAGGAATAGTCCAACAGAGAAATGGAGATATGGAAAATGAAAAAATAGCTCCAGTGTTCGAAGTAGAGGATTAGTTGGAAGCCCACAGTGGGCAACATTTTCACTGAAACATTAAGGTTTTATCTATTATTACTCGATAATAGTATTAGGGTAGTTATATTGCAGTAAGGAATTTAGGTTTGTGAAAAAAAGAGTAAGGGTAATGCTCACTATAAACAGACATCTGTCAATTTTAATATATTTTAATTTCTCATGACTACACTCCCTGAATAAATGTAGTATATCTACCAAGAGTTCAAAAATACAATGGAAATCCAATATTTATTAATGAGAGCCAAAATCTAATTAAATTGTGTACTTACATTCATTTCATTAACTTTAACACTGTCAAAAGGGAAAGAAAATTGATAGATGACACGTCGAGTGTGACTGCTTTCAAAAAAATACAACCAGTACATGAAAAATAAAATATATGTCTTCAGGTTTTAGCCTGTAGTGGGGAGGGAGGGGGCTATTTGTTTACAATCCTAAGGGATAGTGGGAATTGACTTATGCTTGGTGGTTAACAGTTACCACCTATAATAACATAGAAGCATTAGTTTTAAATCAAGTGATAAAAATTCTAAGAGCCAGATAGATTCAAAAACTTGTTGCTAATGGACACTTGACGATTATCATTTGCAAAATTAGAGACTTGACTCCCTCTCCACCGTAATGTCTTGCAAGAATGATCTCTAGATCTAGAATTCAAAGAATTGCAAGTATTTTGACTTGGGGAGTACTATCAAATCCTTTGATGAGTCTAATCATTAAACAAGGACACAGATTCAATGGAAAATAAGGCTATGCTATAAAATCAACGATTTCTGGTACAATATGTGGATCTTATCACTGATTTGCACTCAACAATATTGCAATATAAACATTAGGAATTGCATGCACCTCGAATTGTAGGAAAACTTGCAAAGTTCACCATGCCACATGAAATGGAGTTTAACTTCTCACTGATGTATTCTTGCTTGGGCAATGGATTGAATTTATGGGAGATGAGATGGATTATTGTAGCAGATGTGGGATATATCAGAATTGTCTGTGGTGTTTCTTCTTTCCATCAATAGTACTCTGCATCCTAGTAGTTAAGTAGAGATCTTTAGAACTCCAAATAGCTCAGCATCAAGGGGAAGCAGTGGATGTATATGTATACTTGAAGAAATATGTGAGGAGGTTTTGCAGTTTAGACTGGAAGAGAACACAAGAGCTTAGAAATTACTCGCAACAATTTGGGCTCTTCTTCATTGCAATGGTCTAGCTTGTTGACCTAAGGAATTTTGGGACATGGGATAAGGTAATCCAAGTTGATTTTCAACTTTTCTATTATTTAGGAACAGTTGACCCCTTGGGTATCCAATATTTTGAGACTGCTTTTCCTCACTGCTCTGGGTGGAAACCCTCCTAACTTCACAAAGTTGTTAGACTACCTCTGCTAGAACGAATGGTCATAGGAATATAAGTCATATTTCATGTAAAATAGAAAAGAATTGCATGGTAATAAGAAGGATGGTGCCCAAGAATGATTATATTCAAGTAGCAGTATCCCATTTCAGCAATAGATTGTTTTCACAATTACAATTTCAACTGGTTTGAAATTTCATGCTGGAAGTCAAAGTGGCAATACAAGGTGAACAAATTAAGAAAATTGTTGCAGTTTTAGACTTAGCAAAATGTTCAAATTGAAAGACTTCTCCCCATCAAGAATTGGTCAGCTCTACAAAGGAAGTGGCTACGGAGCAAGACACAGTCCAACATAGACATGGAGATATGGAAAATGAAGAAACAACTCCAGTGTTTGAAGCAGAGGATCAGCTGGAAGCCCACAGTGGGAAATATTTTCATTGAAACATTAAGACTATAAACATGTAGAGGGTATTCAACATCACAAACACTAACAGAATCGACATGTAGAAAATTCCCTTGAGTTATAGTTATCCCATATAATGGGACCTGCAGGGTATCGTTCAATATAGATAGGCTGCGAGCATAATCCACAAGAGGGATAGTGCAAAAAGTAATAAGTAACAACATGGAAAATCATTGGCATAGCTATGACTGCACAACAGATGCGTTGTTATCCAAAATTCACTAAAATTTTATCAATTCATAGTAAATTGATAAAATTACGAGGGATTTTGTCAGCAAAGAAGGTCATGTGGATGCCAGAGGTGCAGAATTCATGGCCTGCCTCTTCAAAAGCCTCCAGGTTCTCTCCAATGTTACTTTATCCATGGTAGCTATGGCAATTAAATAGAGAAATTGTAAACTCTCAAGAGTGGTTGATATTGATCCTAAGCTCCTCAATGAGTATTACCAATATCCATATCGATAAC
>LPNX010758909.1:10345-59945 GCA_001517045.1 Pseudotsuga menziesii | reverse complement strand
TTACAGAGTTGACGATTTGGCTCGAAAGTCATTCGATGTCATTGCCACTTCTCATCCAAATCATCGACTCCAATCAGTACCTAAATCCGATCAATACTCTTCGAGACAACGATTGACGACAACCACTGATGAGGGCCCTACATCCCCTCAAGAAACGACCATTCGAATGTGCCTCCTATAGGTAGAGTTACCAAATGCATCCAGTGCATGGCAAAACAAACATGTCAACTTCAGATTTGTGGGCTGAAGGTATCGTTCGACCCCTGCTCTATCTACAATGACATCTGCAACAAGTAAACCTTCTTGCAAAGTTTAATCACTTCTTCTAATGTCTACTTCAGTTTTCCTAATTTGGAGCATGTGAGGAATATTGATGTGTAAAAATGCATGACCTTTGCAAATAGTGGCATTGCAGGAGGGTGCTCATGCTTTTCCTAGGATAAAAGCTCAAAATTCATATGGTAATGAGAGCATAGGCTGGAGATGGTTATAATTGCGAATGTAAAGCGGAATCATTAACTCTAGTGGTAGAATTGAAACCTATAAAAAGCCATATTTACAATTGGTTATTGATTGGAGTGATGAACACGATCGGAGCGGCAAGAACCATACCTTTTAAGTGCTCTAACTAGTCACTACGAGATCCTGAACCAGCTTATCATCTGCAAAAATAGGGTATCGAGTGCAAAAACAAGGGCGTAGGGGCTGAACAACACCTTTATCCCACAAATTTGAAGTTGACATTTTTTTTGGCCATGCATTGGATCTTGCATTTGGTAAGTCTATGTGGAGGAGGCGCATTCGAATAACCGGTTCTTGATGGGATCTAGGGCTATGATTCTTCTAAGTAGGTATCGATATGGTACTGTTTCTAGTGCCAAATTTGTAATTAACGTATAAGGAATTACCTAATACTCTTTGTGGAATGCACTTAACTCACTTTTCTAATTCAATGGTGCATTAGGGATAAACATGGTCAAGAGAAAATTCATGCAAATGCTTTGTTGGATCTCTGAAGATCGAGGTGCATGACACCAATTTTACTAATAGAAGGTAGACAATTTACAAAATTTACACTTCAATATTGTCAAATTTGCAATTTTCCATGACACAATTAAAAATGACTAATTCATATTCTTCTACTATAGTCATTTTTTATGCCGTGATTAAATTAGTCATTTTTAACTCTGTCACTTATTATCTAGTCATATTCCTTAACTTGAGACATCATGCAACCACCAAACTGCAAAAAGCACGCAATCTCACCACTAGAGCACCAACCACCAAAAGTATCTGCCATCGCCACAAAGATAGGGACACTAAACTAGGAAAAAAAAAACTGAACCACACCCAATGCATGCAGTAATCATAGCCACATCACCAAAAGCATGCATCATTCACAGCCGCAACACCAAGACACTGAAAGATAGACAAAAACGCCATCACCACAAGAGTTTCCGCCAACTGCAGAAAACAAAACGCCATTGAAAGTCGCTGCTGCAAGAATGAGTCGCTGCGCAATGGAAATCATCCTCTAGAAATCAAACAGAAACCACATAGGAACCCACAAAAATATCCCATATAGCAGAATGGGAAAGGCGGCTCGATAAAGAATCCAAGTCATGTGGAGCACGAAAACGGATAAACGACCCTCAAAACCTAAAATTGCAAAGAGTAGTAACTCATGTTATGGTTGGCTATTTTTTGCATTTTAAATGATTTATATGAGCAATTCATTTGATATAAAATTATTCATGTTATAGTTTAAGAAAAAGATGATTTCCCTTTCCATTATTTTGAGTAGTAGAAAAATAAACAATTCACAAAACATTGAAAGTGTCCTTTAAATTTATAGGGTTATCATGTGATGTGTAGGGAACTCCATGCAGGAACTTTCTAATGAGATTGTTGGGTAGTACCTTCATTGGTGCACTTCAAATACACCTATTTAGTGACCGAGTTTTACCCAAAGATTTCACATATTGAGATAAAGTAGAAAAGCTCAAGTCAGCCAAGTAGTTAAAAATACCCAAAGATTTCCAAGGATCTTAACGTAAAGTTGCAGAGGTGAATATATGAAGACAGAGTTAAATATATAATGTGTAAAGTTGGGACATCATTATTCGCAAGCAAATTTCAAGCAAAAGAAAAAATGATGATAATTGTATTGATAACGAGATAAAGTTAAGTCAAAATATTAAATTATTAAATATAATTTTATGGATAGATATTTATATTTTACATTTTGGGTAGAGACAGAAGAGTTTTTTTCCTAAATTGTAGAAAGATGTAACAAGTGTACTATCAAGATTTATTATCAATATCTAAGATAATTTTTGGTAGTTTGGAAAACTAGTAGATAAATTATATTATTAGAAAATTCCACCTATCCCCAAATATTATAATAAAAAATTGTTTAACACATATACCATTCTTGAATTTTAAAGCAATTTGATTGTTTAAGACACCATGACATGAAAATTGAATTAAGGTTGAAAGGATGATTTTTCATCCAAATTTCTTCTAACGAGTCATCTATTTCCAAGATATGAATCCCTCAAAACTCCCTCCCTTCAAAAAAACATTCAAATGACCCTTCCATGGATTCAGAGGATCTCACCATTATTCATCAACTCAAAAATAGATGTATAACAGGTAACTAATGATACAAATCTCTCTTTGGGGCTTGAAAAAAACCCTTCTCTTTATCTCAATGGAAAGGGAAGAAGGAGAATGTCACATTTCACGAGAGCACAAAAGATGGCTCTTATGGATATGATGTCTGAAAGACAACTTTGCATCATTGGGGAACTTAGAGCGGTGCATACTTCTTATTGGTTTAACCCATGAATATTCTTCCATTAAATTGTTGGTGGGTTGACAGAACCCCTAAAAAATTACTTCTTATGGGTTTAACCCATGAATATTCTTCCATTAAATTGTTGGTGGGTTGACAGAACCCCTAAAAAAGTTGGCAGTGAAGTGGTTGATGGCTGTAAATCAACAGGATGTTTTTTATCTCTAAAAACCCTTGGAGATGATAAGATCATTGAAAATTTACTATAGTTTTTGTTAAAACCCTTGAAGTTCATGGGGGATTGATGGAAAATGTAGATCAAGAGGCACTGCAGTTGGATGAAATCCACATACTATACAACTTCTAACTAAGTGGGGGTTTGAGCTAGTATATAGCATGGTCCTCATGTCCCTGAGTTGGGTAGAACTCTTATTATAATCAACATGTATTGGCTCTACATGATATTGTTCATTTTTTGGATTCAATTTTGCTAAAGATCTTATGTCTTGTGACTCTCTTATGATGGAGCGCGACCTAAATTTTTCTATTGGGGAAGCTGAAGTCTTGGGTGATAAAGCTAGAGCAGATCTGCTTATAAGCTATTTTGTCTCAAAAATTAGCAAAGGGTGACCTACTTTTTTCTATTGGGGAAGCTAAAGTTCGGGGTGATAAAGCTAGAGTAGATCTTCTTATAAACTATTTTTTCTCAAAGATTAGCAGGGGGATTTTGTTTAATATAGAACATGTCAAATTGAGGCCTAATTGGCAAAACAAGAGAATCAAACCTTACAGAATTGAAAAAAAGATTGGATCGGTTCCTAACTTCAAAAAATTTTGTGGAGATCCCATTAAGGGTTCGAGAATGGGTGGGCTCTAGGTAGGGATCACATCATTATCCCATATTTCTAGATATGGTAGGGGATAGTTAGAGTAATGCTACCTGCCTTCATATTCAGGCAAAAGCATATCGACTATAATCAGTCAGAAGCAAGAATCGGTACCTTCAGTCATCCAAGCTGTCACCCATCCCAAGTAGGTACAGTGAGTAGCTGTCACCCATCCCAAGTAGGGGATAGTTAGAAGCTTACCAACCCATTCAAATTTAATTCTTCCTAGCTAAGCGACGAAGGATTCAAAGCTATCATAAGAAAAAACTCGGTTCCCATTGATATAGAGGGGTGTCATGTAGTTGAATTATGATTGATGGAAAATATCAAGAGTGCAAACAAGCAGGTGAAGGCTTGGGCATAAGAAAAGAAGTAAAGGAATGACCATGAACTAAAAGAGGTTGACGCAACCCTTCAAGATATATATGCATTGGAAGGGGGAGGATATATAAACGAGCTGAACCAAAAGATAGCCTTCTGTCACTGGAGGGAAAAAGAAGGAAATTTCTCAAGGAAAATGAAGCTTTTTGGAGATTAAAAAGTTGGGAAATCTTGCTAAAATGTGGGGACAAAAACACAAAATAAATAAAATTATAGGCCTACCCAAAAGGTAGAAAATATGTCAAAACTATTTGGAGCCTGAATGATAAGGAAGGGATCCTAGTCACTACCTTCGATGGAAGGAATTCGGTTGGTTTCACGATAGAGGTTTATATCGAAAAAAATTTCCTCTATGAGTTCTTCCACAGACCTCTCACTATTAAATATATTAAAAAATAACATATGGCTTAAATTAGTTTTAAAAATTTTACAACTGCATATATATTAAACTATAGATAAATTAAAATTGTTCTCCCACATTTAGAAAGGGTTTAAGTCTCTAGATATTTGATTCCTCTAGACCTTTGGTAGATCTCCTTTTAAGATAGATCTATGATATAGAATAAAAAATAATATGTCTTTCTTTATATATCTACATATGAGAAAATGTCAAAGCCATGTTCATAACTTCTAGGCAAACCTTCTAACATATAAATATATAATACCAATTAAAGGCATGTTTAAACAAAACCCTGAACTTACAGCATTTACCTTCATCTTACTTTAGATAAATATCCAGTAAACAATGTATATCCAAAATTTATAAACTTAAAAATCTCAAATTCTGAAGATGATAGTAAACTTCAAGAGCCACATGTGATTATAAGCAATCCTTTAATTCTTTTAAAAGAAATTATTATCCATTGTTTGAAAACATCAAAAATAGATAACAAAAAGCAAAATTAAATTGTGTGAATATCCACGCAATTGGAATTGGAAAAAATGATAAGTAAAGAGACGTGATAATACACAACTCATATCTGATGCTATGACCATAAAACTTTTTATTAAAGACGTTTAGGAGATCAGATATTTTCGTGAGAAAAATTATGAAAACACAGTAGAGGGATGATCAGAAGAAGGATGAGTCGATATCGAGAAGAAAGATCGCATTTGCTGTTTTCACCAGTAGAAAAAAAGCCGTCTCTCTCGGTACCTTCAAATAGTTTTCACTAGTAGAAAAAAGCTGTTTTCAGTGCTGGACAGGCCGCAGGTAATTAAATTTTTTGTTAATGGTAATCTAAATAAAATTTGGAGACTAATCTCCATGAGCAGCAAAAGATTCAATTAGAGCATAAATATTATTTCCACTCAGGCAGTGTGATAAAAGAAGTAAAAGAAACTTATTTATCTTTTTTTCTTTTTCATTTTATTTTTTGTTCACAAGCAAAAAAAAGTGTTGGCCTTGAATTTACTCCTGCCAGAATCAAACATAAATTCACCAAGAATCGAACATAAATTCACCAAAGAATGAAACGTCAGTGTACTAAAATTACATATTTCAAGATTGACTGTTACATTGAGACACCCACTTAAAACTATTTCATTAATAAGTACATAGTATTAACATGAAGCAATTTCATGACCACTAAATACCAGCCAGGAGACTCTAATGAATTAGCGTAAATGCAACATTATTCATTACACAAAGCCTACCTAAACTTTAGTTTAAATCAGATAAAAGAATAATTATATAGAAACTAGGCCAAGTGCCGAACTTTAAATCATATAGCAAATAATTATAGAGAAACTAGGTCAAGTCCCACTAGTAGTTCCGTTTACATCTAAAACTCCAAATCTTAGGGTTGACACTAAAGTGCCAACAAACATTCTAAAATGATCTATTCAAATCTGGACGGTTGTTGCGCATACGGTCATCCTCACAAAGCCTTCCTCATCACCACCATCATCATTAAGTTTAATCCACTTACCGGTTGACGGGTTAAACAGATAACCCATTTGCTTCTTCGGGATGAAATCACATGTGCTTACAAAAATCCAGTCGCGCCACTCTGTCGCACACTTTAAGAAGTAAATAGGTCTGGGGAAAGACGCCACAGAAGTCCAAACGTTGTTCTTAGGATCATACTTCATCACCTCTTGTTGTTCTTCACTGAACACATACAAGTTGCCAGAAGAAGTAACCGCCAGACAACTGCTCCATAGATCGTCGTTCAAACCCCATATATCTTCCCACCTTGTCCAACTTCCCGCACTCGGATTGAAAACTTGTGCACTATCGTCGAATTTGCCTCCACTTAGCACGATGAATTTACCTTCCAAGATAACACCCTGGCATCCTACGCCGTGCTCTTGGAGCATAGGAGGTAGAATTTCCCACTTGTCTTCCTCCACGTTATAAGTTTCTGCAGCAGCCAGAGGGTAGTAAGCTTCATCCATCCCGCCAGCAACGTAGACAAGTCCATTGGAAAGGTCGACAGAGCAGGCAAAGTTGAATCGAGGTGTAGGCATGTCAGCTCCGCGTCTCCATCTCGCTGACTCAAAGTCATAAATGTATACACTATTCACATTTATATAGGGCGGGGCGACTCCGGTTATGAGAACCAGCTTCCGATTCACAGCAACGCACCGAGAAAATAGTGATATTGATCCAGGAAAGTGGGGATCATCAATGCAGGGAGTTAGCCGTTTCGATGTGCTATTCAAAGGATCATATATCGTGATTACACAGCCGAAACTGGTAAAGCTATCGTTAGCGGCCTTCGGATCTTTTTTAATGTAACATATGAGCTGCTCGCTCGTCCCAGATATCGTTCTGTCTTCGTAGAAAAGAGGGTTACTGAGCATACACTCCCAGCTTCTGCACACATCTTTCAGGTTATCGTGTGACATGTAGGGTACTCCCAGCAGGCACTTTCTAACCAGATCTTTCGGCAGTACCTCCATTGGTACACTTCAGATACACCTATAGTAACCGAGTTTCACACAACGCTTTCGGCGGATCTTTAGCAAAGCTCAATTGAGCCGAGCAGTTGAAAATACCCAAAGCTTTCCACGGATCTGAACGTAGAGTTCCAGAGCGAAGGTTAGCCGAGTTGATGAAAATATGAAGATAGAGTTAAATATATATAGTGTAAACTTCGGACATCATTAGTCCGACCAGATTTCAAGCCGAAGAAAACGAGAGTTCCTAGCTGAAAAAGTTAATTCACAATATTATATTAATAAATATATCTATTGAAAAAGTTAATTCACAATAGTATATTTATAAATATATCTACATGCATAGATGTTTATATTCTTAATTTTTTTTATAGATAAATAATCATTTTTTTCATAAATTGCAGAAAGATGCTACAAGTTTTAACAATTATTTTATGGGATGGATGAGGAAAGTTCTTTTTCCTAGATTGCAGGAAGATGTGACAAGTGGATTACTAAGATTTATTTTATAATAGCTGTTCCAAATTTGAAATAAACTTTCTCTTTCTTTATATAAGTGTTAAGAACATGTGTTTTCTTGTAAAAGAAAATAGGTTCAAATCCACAAGAGGTAGGGTATGCACACCTCTACCATGTGCTTGTGTTCAATGCCAAAAGTTAAATGATTATACTAATTGATTGAAAACTTAATACAACCATAGATCCATCTAAAACAATATTAAAAAAATGAAATTACATATAGACTTAAATAAAATATGAAAAAAATAATCTATTTTACTAACTTAGATCTATTTTAAACCGTGATCTATCTTGAGATGTACATTTTTTTACCATTTGGATTCTTGAGATGTATATTTTTTTTACCATTTGGATCCCTCTCGTGACTTGATAGACCCCGGTTTAAAATAGATCTATGCTAGTTAACATTATATTTTAGAGGGTTTGTTGTCATTTCAAGATTAACAAAATTGGAAGTAATCACTTGTCTAGATTTCTCATACTTTGAAAATTGGGATGATCTTTTCTTGTCCTAAAATGGACCAAAACCCTAAGCTTAATGTCATATGATACATTCCCCATTCCATTAACCAACCCAAACTATATGAAATTTTCAACTAAAAATGGTTGCATTTGTGTATTAATTACCTTACTCGAGTGAAAAATTGAATATATTAACTAATTAATTAACTAATTAAATATAGGGCCATAGTTAATTAACTTACTCCACTGTAAAATGGAAGATATTAACTAATTAAATTACTCCCATGAAAAATGGAATATATTAACTAATTAAATTACTCCCATAAAAAATGGAATATGTTAACCAAAGAAAGTTGCATTTGTCCACTAATTAATTAACTAATTAACTATAGGTACTAATACATTTGTTTTCATCATTGGACCATATTATGACCTTGAAATTCATGCCTTGTGTGGAAGTCCCCAAATTAATTACCATATCCCTCTTGTAGGCCAATAATTTTCTTTGTAGGATTCTCTAAGGTTTAGGGCCGTGTCCATGGTCCCATTTCTAGGTCTAAAATATTTCTTTTTATCATTAGACCATGTCCATGGGTTGGAGACCCATATTTACTATGCAAAACCTTAAAATATTGACCACATTTAATTCACAAACTCCTATGATTTCTACATTGCATGCTAGGAGTCTTCAAGCATTATGCATGGCCCATCCATCCTTGGACTATACTTCAAAACTTTAGACATCTATGGTATAGATCCTTATACCATATATAGGGAATTTTTGTGTCATTTGCAATGGTATATATTTTCTTAGTTTTCATGGTAATATTGATTTAAGAATGTCCTAAAATTAATTATTTTTTTATACTTACTTTTGGAGCAATTATAAGAGGGGGAATTATATATGTTGCAATCCTAATTTAGACTAAACTACCCCTCCTAAATTACTACATTAAAACATCCCCTATTACACCTTTCTAAATTGAACCACCTTTATATAAGATATTCTACACTTACCTAAGCCGATTACTTATCCTTACATTGTTCAAGCCAAGAAACCTACTTATGTAAACCATACCCTTTAGCCTCAACCACTCCACTATATAACCTACCCTACCAAACCTACCTAAACCTAGATCATATCTATATTATCCATCTCTAACTTAGCTAATTATAACCAAAACTACTTTACCCTCCATCCTCCATTTCTAACTTATCCTACCATGCCTACACTAACCACATAATATTCCTTAACTAATCATACCTTGTGCAAAACCACTCTAATACTTGCTTACACTAAATTTAAAGTACCATAATCTATCCTATCCCGCCTTAACCATAATAAATCCTATACACTACCATATCCTACCTTAAATAATTCCATAATCCCTAGAGTAACATTTCCTAACCTAGCCTCAACATGCATTATATATAATTCATTAGCCTTACCATCCTAACTTAATCTAGCGTAAACTACCCCAACCTCACATACTAAACCTTTCTAACCTAAACTACATGTATATAACCTAGCCTACACTAAACTAAATCACCTAACCTATCCTTAGTTTATAAGATAAACCTTAGTTTGTATCCTAAAACCCAGAAAGAATATTCTATAGCATAAATCCTACTTTGTATTATATGTTAAAGTTACATCATCACAAGTCATTCTCTAAGCCAATCTTGTGTGTTAGGAATGGGACTCATATGGTGAGGTAGGGAGCACGAGTTGGACTGAGGAACTTGGACTAAATTCTTCGGTTGGACTCAATAATTACTAAACTTGATGTGTAAAAAGGTTAATCCTCTTGTTTTGAGGTGAATTCTTTGATATGTCAAAGTGATGTAGTTGTATCATTTTGTTGGACAAGGCCAAGAACTTGTGTGTCAAGTCGGATCCTCATGTGTTTAGGCGATCTCTAGTGTAGAGGTGATGCTTTGCATGTCAAAGAATTAATGTTGTGTGGTGTATTACTAACCATGGTCACTCAAGATTACCGAGCTATTAAGTCTCCTCTAGAGACTCGCCACCTCTATAGTAAATTGCTTTAGTAACTGACCACTTGGAACGAGAGTAATATAATATGATCAAATCATTAGACAAATCTTCTTACATAATTGATATTATATCTAAATTAAAGTTAGAACATATGGACCATGCAAATAAGATAAAAGAGAAAGATAAGTTGCATAGAGAACAAAGAGAATTTGAATTGCTCATGAGAATGAGTTCAGTTGATTAAGGATAACTCAATTAGTTAAACTCAAGTTAATTAAGGATAATTCATAGCGTTCACTTAAATAAACCAATCAATATGACTCAATTTAAGAAGTGTTAATTCATAAGAACTAGTTGACTAAAGTGTTTTGCATGAAATCACTTAAGTTAAAATAAAAGACGACACTTATGTTATAGCACTTGAGTTAGCATACTAACTATGGTATCTAGCAGTTAGTTACAAGGAAATTTCATCGTGAAGTTAGTAAAGCATTAATATAATGTCAACGATGAAAGGCATTGTGCATTGTGTGTGCATGATTGAAGAAATGGAAGACCAGGGCTATTCTCCTAAGAAAGTATTCACTATATGTTGGATGAGAACCTAATTTTGTAGGTATTCACAACATCTTGCATGAGATTGAATTTGGAAATTTATTAATGTGTTGGAAACATTACAAAGTTCATCCAGCTGATCTCTCTTCTTTATTGTTTAATGATAAAACCTGAGTGTTCTGATTCTTTGTTATCTTGCACTTGGGATGCCAAAATAAATCTACAATTGTAAGACATTGTTTGTTGTTTATCATTATTATACTAAGAATATTTGTTGGGGGTTTTCATCCTTATTGTTTTGAGGGTTTTCCCCAGGGTACATCCTTTATTATGTGTGAATGATTATGTGTATGAATGGATCATTGATTTCATGTGCTCTGTATTTCTGCATTTATAGTTTAAACATCAAATCTCCACAAATATTCAACATTCTAAACCCTATTTTTTCATCACTAAGATATCATCAACAAATCACTAATATCAAATGCAATGTCACCAGTGACCAATATTTCACAATCAATTTGAATGTGTGACATTGGTTTTAGGCTCTACGATGAATTCAATATGTGTCCTTGCATGACTATACGGGGCGAATTGCAAATGGAAATATAACAAAAACCATACATCAAATCATAAAATGGTTGATTATGTTGGATTCATGGAATCATATTACAGGAAGAGGTGCTTGACTACTACAAGTCCCATGGCCAAAAGGTTTCTTTTATAGTGTTGGATAGAACACTATGGATCTTCTCAGTGAAACAACTATGAATACTGCATTGGGGGGCTCAAAATCCAGACCAGGAAGCATAACTGGGTTTCATTATATCCCAATACTGTATTTGAACTTGATGTATGTGGTAATGATTCCAACTATCGCCTACGATATTTAAATTAAACATTGACAAACTTGTGCAAAATTGGCATTAGACCTTACTAAGAAAAATACTAGTTTTGGATATGGTATAACATGACCAATTTTTGGAAATTCAATCGTTGTAAACGGGTTCACTTGGGTGAAACGTGGAAACCTAAATTCAGTGGAATTGACAATTTTATTGAATCCATTGTATGGTTTCCATTCTATCGCCAAATGAAACTCCACCTTGGGGCCATTCAAGGACAATTTCTTATTTTATCCAGGGGTACAAAGTCCAAACCGTGTAGCATAGTTGTGTTCCATAATCTCCCACAGTTTTGTTTGGACATTATGGATGTGGTCATGTTTCACAAGGTCTCTTGAGATATTTCAATTCAAAAATGGACCCCATTGTTTAAAGTTGGCTTGGGTCAATAACAAAAGGATGTACACTTTGTAACCATCCTATCATCCTTTGTATCCATGGTTGGTGTGTCTATACCCAAACACACATGTAGGATATTAGGGAACTCATTTCTATTGCTCGGTTCGAATCCTATGCTCTTGACTTAAATTCAAAAGGCGTCCCTAAAATCCTCTAGGAGGCAAGTTTCAACTGACCATAGGAAAATGATCATGGATTGGGAATTCATATATTGGAATAATTATAGGGGTGCTCCTATCCCCTAGGTCCATGGCCCAAATACTCAGTCCTTTTTGAGGATTTTAGAAACTAGGGTTTCTCTCAATAAAAGGAAATACAATTTCTATAGTAAGGGGTCAAATTTGGAAATTCCTTGACCATGAGTTTGTAGCTATAATTCGCACATAAAAAGTTACCAAACACACTTTCACAATCTCATGGAACTAAATTTTTCTACCTAGTTTGAACCATGTGCCCCCATGGGCACAAATTTAACATGTGTCCCTGAAAACCTCTAAGCGGTAAGTTGCAACTAGGAATATAGTGATGATCATGGTTCAGATCAATGAGCCGTAAACTTTTCTAGAATCAAGACATTGGAATAATTCTAAGGGATCCCTTATACCTTGGGTCCATTCCCTAGAGCTCATTATTTTCAATCATTTTAGATACTAGGGTTTCTCTAAGTAAGAGACAATTTAATTTATGTACTAAGGGATCATCTTTGTAAATTCATTGACTGTGAGATTGTGGCTGGACTATTCACATAAAACCCATTCAAACACATTTGTAGGGTATGACTAAACTCATTTACGCTACACATCTTGAATCATGTGCCCCTGACACAAATTCAACATGTGTCCATGAAATCCTCTAGCACGCAAGTTGCAACTGGCCATAGAATGATGACCGCGGATTGGATTGAAAATACATAAAAATTTTGGAATCAAGAAATCAAAATAATTTTAGGGGTGCTCCTCTCTATTGGGTCCATGGCCAAGAGATCATCAGTTTCATTGATTTCAGAGACTAAGGTTTCTCTTAGTAAGAGATAGTGAAACTTTTGCACTAAGGGTAAACTTTGGAAATTCCTCGATCATGACATCATGGATAGTTTTACCACGTCAAACATTCCCAAACAAAATTCCCCTGTCTCTTGGTTCCAAGTCCTATATTTCATCCACTTTTATTGTTAAGGTATTTGTAACTTTGGAATGTATTCATTGATATATTTCATGTATTGTACCCCGATGTTTATTCTAGGATGTGTTTGTAATGTACTTGAGTCATGTCATGCCTCGATGTTCCTATCGGGAGGTTCTATAATGTAAACAAGTCATGTCAAGTCATTATGGGTAACCCTCCTATTGATCAAGGGTTAAAGTCCCCGTAGTTCCAGGGCACTAGGGTTATTATACTCTCCTAGAGAAGTCGACTCTAGTAGGTTATTGTCAAGTACTAGGGAATTAGTATAAACATAGAGTGAGCCTCTCTATTTATCATAAACTCACTCACACTCAGTTGTAGTGCATACATGAGGAAGAAGAAGAAACTGGGGCTAGCAAGAAAGAGGCTACTGCTATCGGGAGATCATCTTAATCTTTTGGGGTTTTAATTTTGGTGCTGATTCTATCTCTGAGGAAGTTGTGGGGGTTTTCTCCATTTATGGATTCCCCGAGGAAAAACACTGTGTTCATTTTCTCTTGTGTTTGATTGTTGTTCTTGATATTCTCTCAGTTAAATATCCTAATATAATGCTAGCTTAATGTTAAAAATATAACATTTATAAGTTAAAACACTAGGGTTTCTCTTAGTAAGAGAGAGTGCAATTTCTACACCAAGGAGACAACTTTGGAATTTTTTTTAACATAGCACGGGGGCCTTCACCTTTTGACCAATATCTTATCACATTCATTCATAAAGGGTTGTTTTCAGTCGTGAAAAATAAGGTTAGTATATTGTAGGTATTGGGGTGGGGGGAGTGGATATGGGGGGGTAAAAGGGGTATCTAGTAAAAATAAGGGATATGTTCTAAAAGTAGGGTATTTTTTATTGCAGATATGTACTAGGAGAGGGAATAAACAAAAGGATTTTGGTAGATATTTATCAATATCTAGTGAAATTAGGGGTATTCTCTAATATCCCATGAATGAAGGCGTTATGACATAGTTTCACTGAGTGAAGACCTCGTGGACCATAAACTCATGGTTAGCGGTGACATTGTCCCATGGCTTGGATGGGTAACATGTATTGTTATGTACTATTATATTATCTCATGGCTATCATGGCTTGTGACAAACTATGACATTGTCAAGTGGAGCATACATGTATTATTTCCTTTAACTATGCCAATCCAATGTACTAAGAATCCTTCAAAATATATTAAGATTATGTTATAATTTCCACTAAAAGTTACTATTAATTTTCATTGTTGTCAATATTTAGCCACAAAAATATATTTACCAATATTTTTCATATCTTTCGCTTCATTTTCATTGTAGTCAATTCATTTAACATTTTAATTGGTGCATTTAATTTTCCATATGTTAAGCTTCATTTTAATTCACACATTTCATTTTTTCAAATATTTAGATTCATTTTAATTGTGCGTTTATAAATTAAAACAATTGTATTTGAAGTTGTATACCTTTCCCCAACCGATACAATTATTGTAGTATGTGATTATATTCACACAATGTTTTTTTCAGGAAATCAGTTCACATGAGACATTGCATTAGAATGGGATATCATGGATATGGGTCTTGTATATAACCTTGTCTCACACCAAAAAAATTATCCACGCCAGTGTTTTGGATCTCTCTTTTTCTTCCTTTGAGCTCTTACTTAGCTTAACTATGGTCTATTTTCTTCCAAACCACTACTTTTCTTGGAATCATTGTTCTCACTAAGGTATTTGGTAAGAATAATTTCAATTATGTTCCTTAGAAGTATGATATTTAAAACTAGGGACACACACAATATCAACATATATCCTATCCTATATACCCCAAGGATTGAAAAGAACCAAGTTGTCTTCATTTTTTTTATGATATTCTTATGATGCGCCTAGGCATATGAGGATCTAGCTACAATAATTAAAAAAATTGCACATTACTGAGATAAATGTCATCATTTTAGGGATACAACATTTGGGCCATTGGCTCATGGGAGATGGTGATGGTGATAATTACAAGGAAACAATGTGTGAATGAGGCTGGTGACAATGAGACAATGTGCATGGTGATTGTAACAATGAACATGTGGATTATGAGGCATGATGGTGATGGTGATAATGGGCATGGATATGGTGAGGGTTAAGCATGATGGTAATGTTGTACATGATCACGAGGATGAGGGTGGGTGACATATGTGGATGAGGAGGTTGAGGATGGATGAGAATCCTATGGTGTACTTAGATGAGAGAAAAAGACAAAGACAACAAATCCATCAATACCGATATAGTGAGCATGAGGATTATGAGGCATACATGAATAAACAATCTAACATTAATGAACTATGTACATAACATCATCGTTATGGTGAAAATGGGCACGGTGATGATGAAGAATGATGATGATGGTTACAATGAGCATCAAGATGATGGTGGATGAGATATGATGGGCGAGGAGGATGGTGGTTACTTCATGAGCATGACTATGACTATGCATGATGATGATGGTGATGAAGAGACAATATGACAATGAGGACAATGATGGTGACAATGAAGATGAGGATGAAGCATGTCTGTAATGCTTCAAATGATGATGGTGATGGTGAATGTTAGAATGAGGATGATGGTGCAATTTAAATAGGGATGGGATGGTGAGGGTGAATCATGATGGTGATGGTGACAATGAGCATGAGGATGATGGTGGATGACATAATATTTATTAGGAGGATGACAGTATTATGGTGTACTTAAATGGGAGAGAAAAAAATACCACAAATCCATTAATAGAAATATATTGAGCATGAGGATAATGAGGCATGCATGAATAAAAAATATAACATCAATGAAATATGGACATAACATGATGGTGATTGTGACAATGGTCATGGTGACAATGAAGCATGATGGTAGTGGTGACAAAGAGAATGAAGATGATGGTGGATGGCATATTATGGATGAGGATGGTGTTTAGAACATGAGCATGACAATGATTAGGCATGATGGTGACCGTGACAATGAGCATGAGGATTCTTAAGATTTCATATGCTTTTCTAGATAACATTAGTGTTTAATCCAAATTTTCACAATAGTAGCATATGAAGAATCACTGAAAGAAACACAATCACAATATATACACAGTATTTATTCTGGGAAATCCTCAAGGGAAAGAAAACCCAACAAAGCTTCCTCTATATGGATGTATAAGATAAAACCCAAAAATAGGTATTCTCCTCCTTGCTGGCATGTCTCTCTCTCTAGCCTATGCACTACACAAGTGCGAGTTTATGTTTTCAAATGAGGAACATAACTGCTCTATTTATACTCTTTTTGTCACTTCAAGTTTACCCTAACAAGTTGGCCCGGCTAAACTGACTCGGATGACTTCACCTAGGAAATCACAAAACAATATTATATTATATTCATTAGGGTATTATTGACCCAAATTATAATGGATTCTTTACCTCATGATTATATGATGACCAATTACAATAATAATATCTTGATAAAGGAATATAGCATCTCCCTTGGGGTACTTTAGTAAAATACATTTCGAATATCCTTTGAAGTTACAAAATTTCAACACTCCCCCTTAATGAGAAGGGTATTCTACTGATAAAAACATCATCAACTATAGGAGTAACAAGAAAGATAATATTCGGTAGTATCAAGGTAATACATCTATACGTCATAGAAAGTTTTCAACAAACATGAGCAACGGGAATAGTCACTGGAATATATTCAATGTATTTATTACTGGAACATCATCTTGTACATCACTGAGTATTCATCTTTTCTAGAACTGGATAACTTGATCCTTGTGTAGCAACACTTCAATCTTATAATAACTTGTAGCAACACTTCGATATTCTTGATCCTTTGCAGCAACACTTCGATCTTCTCAATCCTTTGCATCAACACTTCATTCTTCCTGATCCTTTGCAGCAACACTTTGATCTTCTCGATCCTTTGTAGAAGAACTTCGATCTTCCTGATCCTTTGCAGCAGTACTTCGATCTTCTTGATCCTTTGTAGAAACACTTCAATATTCTTGATCCTTTGTAGCAGAAATTTGATATTCTCATTCCTTTGTACCAACACTTTGATATTCTTGATCCTTCGTAGGAACTGTTGGAGGTGCTAGTGGGTGAGCCAACTAGACTAGTTAACTGACTAGTTGGAGATTGGGTCAACCTCCAAAGGTCATGTCAGCTGACCGAACTGACAAGTAGTTACTCATAACTATTTTGTAATCATATATAATAGGTTTCTGAGCCAGATAAAGAACTTGTTTTATTTTTTTATTTGTATGGACCCTCATGTGATTCTATAATATAATGTGTTATTCTACTATCTATTCTTGTCTCTTGTCTCTGTATGCTTATATGATTCTATATGAGTATTATTAGTAACCTTAGGTGATCTGGGTGATTACAACATTGGTTCAGTTGTCGATAGTTCATATACGGATGACATGAACATATGTAGATGATATCAGAGCAATAGATTAAGAATTGGTGGGTGCGTAAGATTGCAAATTATTTACAAAATTACGCGAGAAGAAATAGATTGACCATTGCTCAAGCGAAGGAGAAATTCTTCACCGAAACCCATGAGAAATTTGTAGAATAGATGCCTTAGTTGTTGAAAAAATTATTAGATGATGCCAAAAGCAACTAAAGACCAAGAATTACTTAAGAAAATAATTTGAGGAGGAATAACAAACCTGTCAAAGTGGTTTGAGAAAATTGCAAACGAATTCTGTCAAGAACAAGAAGTAGAGGAGAGAGTTTCAATTGAATGTATTGAAAAAAGATTCTATACCGACTTTACTGAGCAATTTATTTGTTCACTGCTGACCATGTTTTTCAAATTTTTAATCGACAAAGGAGTAGGTCATATAGTCAAACCTCAACCATCACTCATCGAACCTCCTACAAACACTAACTGGGAAAAAAAACAAAAGGTGTGGGAAAAATTTATTGCAGAAAGGCAGTGGGAGTAATTCCTGAACAAATAGACTGAACTATCCGAGCTTACTAAAGTGTCGGGTAGGCTATGGGGGGCTATATGGCCATGTTTCGGGGCATATTAAAAGTATTCTAGTCGACCTAAGAAAATACCACCACCAGCAATGAAAAGTTGACCTAAGAAGGAAATTGAGCGGACAACGACTCACAAAGGTACATAGGACCTACAAAAGATAGAAAGGGAGAAGAGGTAGAAAAGAAGGGAAGAGATATGAGAGCAAGCTATAACACTCCAAAGAAGAATGGTTTCTAGGGTGATAGACCATGAGAATAATCTTCCATAATTGGGTCATGACTAACAAGAGGTAGGCGTAAATGAAGAAGTGTCACCAATGGAAGAATATTTGTGGATAGAGAAATGAGAAGATCTCCAGCTAGAAATACATCCTGAGGTAATACCTTTGTCTACGATAAATACGAGTACCCGAATGCAAGCCATTGTCGAGGAGGACCTGAGACAAATAGCTGTTGAGTTCATATATGGAGTCGACTAGATAACCAAGTAAATGATGAAAATCATCTAGTGATTAGTTGACAAAAACCCCCCCTACCAAAAACACCTTTACAAAACATAGACCAGTCAGACTCATTAGTATAATAGTGCAGTTGGACATCGACAGAAGAAGTCAAATTTGACTGGCAAGTTGTCAAAACAGAACCAACAAACAAAACATCTAATGAAAACAAAACATTTGTCAGGACAAGCTGCAGACAAATAGATACACGGACTATCCCACTACCCCCACCACCACCCCTGCCATCACGACTTATTGGAGGATAAATCGACACTGACATGGGGCATGGTTCAACACACATTCCCCTCTATGAGGGCGACGAAGACCACAGGAGATAGTGGTTCATCTACGAGTTGACATGGGAGGTCAATCAAGTTACAAATGAGGATAGATAAATGGGGCAGTTCATAGGTGCGCTACGAGAAAGAGCATTAACTTGGTATATGACCTATACCGAAAGAACACATAATGCATCTAAAGCAAAGATCAAGTAGAAATTTCTTTCATTCTTCAAAACACCAGATGCAAAGCATCTGGAAACGAAAAAACTCAACTCTACAATTCAAAAACCAGCAAAAAGGGTTCGAGACTATGATAAAAGATGGAAATACCTCTTGAGCTAAATAAACTATGTTATTGATGAACAATTATTGATTCAACTATTTCTTGCAGGACTCTTCCAAAATATTCAATGACATATAAGTCTAGAAACATTCAAAATGTATGAAGAAGCACTGAAAATGATCTGCAGATCGAGATGGATGAGGGATACCCAACATACCCTACTGTTGATGCATGAATTGAAGATTAGTTGGAAATCATGCATAAATCCTTGCGAGAACTGAACCTCAAGGTTCAAGAGATCTGGTCTACAAAATGTTCTACAGCCGGCCACACCAAAGATAATTGTCAAAAGGAAGTAAGTCGACAAGACATCCATTTTTTTCAGACAAAATGTTTTTGTGATATCTTTCAAGCGCATGGAGATCATACGACAAAATATTTCCCATACAACATGAAGAATAACAAAACTTCTTGGTGTGCGATCTATGAAGTTAAGAGTCATGCGACAACTGACTTCCACTTAAATCTGAAAAATCAACAAAAATATCAGGCAGTCTACCAAGCAAATGTTGTGGCCCAAAACAATGATAATGCATCGAATGAACAAAACTTACCAAACAATTGACAATACAGAGGCTGCAGATACAAACACCGATTCGATAACTGTTGTGGAGAATTTGGAAGCCGAGGATGATTCTCTAGAAATCATGACAATCGACCATGATGACTGATTCAATGCTTCAGATACTATAAAGAAGGACAAGTATGTGGACTGTCCATATAAAGATAGAACCGACCTAAAATTTTATACTAGTTGTGGTATGGGTGACCTCTCATTGGAATATTGTCCCACCATACTTGACAAAATTAATAAAAAGACTAATGTTAATGTCTTTTATTGTGTTAAAAAAAGTGATATAATTTGTAGAAAGAACCTACACATAGTAACTATACAAGGAACAAAAATTGGAGACGACAATCCAAGAATAAGTAAGATTAAAGATAAAAATGAGTATTCTGACCCTATAAAGCAAAAAAAATTGTATAACGATGCATCGAACATGTTTCAAGAATTTTCTAGACAAAAAGATGTTGATAACAATTTGCAGAACACACTTCATGAACTATTGAACGAAATACATAAAGATAAGTCTGTGGCACAATTCATTGAACTAATGCACAATATTAAAAAAAATGATACACATAAACAGATTAAGAGTATATGCTGCTTAAATCAAAAAGAAAAGAATGATGCTGACCTACTTGTTGATCTTGAAATAGAAGGTTACCACATTCTACAAGTTGTTCTTGACTTTGGATCCCAAGTAAATATCATGACGTGGGATACATGGGAACAGTTGGGTAGCCCCTGACTGAATGAATCAAGCATATATTTAAAGCTAGTCGACCAAGGACTGATTGAACCCATTGGCATTTGGAGAAATGTTGATACAATGATAAAGGCATTTCGACAAAAGTCGATTTCAAAATCATCGACCAAAAATACACATAATTTTTTTGTGGGATGATCAATCCCTATCACTTTAGGACATATGTCCAAGGATGATGTAGTCCTTGTCATCCTACTCCCCCTTAATGATAAGGGTCCATAGTATCGACCAGATGGATCATCCACAAATGAATGCAGGACCACATCATGTACAACTCAATGTAGATCTCATCCTAAAATGAAGGTAGTACCTATCATCCGTAAGGAGTCATCATAGACCATCCTCATCCTGTTAGAGATAGGACCACTCTAAGCGAGTGTTATACTACGTCACTACATATGTATGTGGGCACAGTCTCCATGCGAGAGTATCGTTTGCAATTGCCATTAGAGGAAATTTGGGGTGTAAAATGGGCCTTATAAGAAAATGCGCCAACAATAAATTTTTCAAGTTGGAATTCAAGAACCAATAAAATATCAATAAAATGAGTCAACCATAATGGTTGAATTGACAGATTTGTCATAAAAGAAAACTATTTTTTTATTTGTATTTTCGACATATCTCCCTATGTTTTTACTCAAATTCCAAGTAGGTGAGTTCATGGGATGCAAAATTTAATTTTGCATCCAACGAGTACCCACACTGCATACTTTTGACAGACCCCTCTACCCAAAAAATAAGAAATACCTAAAAAAATGTGATGATGACATCATCATCATGTTTTTTCAGGTATTTATTGTTTTTGGGGTAGCGGGGTCTATCCAAAAGTATGCAGTGTGGGTACTCATTGTATGCAAAATTAAATTCTACATCAAATGAGCTCTCCCACTCGGAATTTGAGTAAAAACACAGGGAGATATGTCGAAAATACGAACCAAAAAAGTAATTTTTTTCATTCTTCCTCCAAAATGAATAACTATTATTATATTATTATATTATTTTAACTATTATTTTATTATTTTCCTTAGGAGGCCCATTTTAGACCTCAAATTTCCTCTAATGATATATTTTCTGCACCTAAATATAGGACCTATCGTCATTAAGGACTCATCATAGAGAATACTCAACTTTAAAGATAGGACCACTCCCTAGCAAGTTTTATTCTATGGCATATACAAATGAATGTAGGTACACACTCCATGCATGAGTAGAATATGTAGCTATAGATCTCTTCCACACCTAAATGCAGGACCTATCTTCTGTAAGGACTCATCCTTGAGAATCCTCAAATTCGAAGATAGGACCACTCCTAAGCGAGTTTATTCTGTGCCATCTATAAATGAATGTAGGTACACTCTCCATGCGAGAGTATACTATTGCATGACCAGCCTTATATAGTAAGATCTAGGACCACCCTCAATAATAGAGTGTCATTATCTACAAGACCATCCTCAAAGGAGGATACTATCATCCACAAGTGAATGTTTGACCTCATCAGCATCTGCAGGCATACTTGACCTCTTTTTTACTAGAGCATCATTGCCATCCCATCATCAATGATAGTATCATCATCGGTCCCCCTTTTCCACGGAGGATCCAGATCATCAATCGACTCCCCCTTTGTCCGAGGAGGGTTCATATCTTCAAATTGTTCTTCCTTTCTGAGGAGAGTCCATAGCTTTGACATGTTCCTATTTTCTAAAGAGATTCCATATATTCATCATTCCTCCTTGCGAGGAAAGTATGTAGTATCATCATAAATTATTTTTAGAGTGCACCAATCTTATCATGGAAGTATTTAAACTTTACTCGAGATAGAGGCTTGGTCAGCACATTAGCAACTTTCTCATCGGTACTCACATACTGGAGTTTTACATCTCCCTTTTGTACCATATCCCTTATATAAAAATATCATAATTCTATATGCTTTGATTTATCACAGAACATAGGATTATCTGTCATCTTTATACAACTCTGGTTGTCACATATAATCATTGTCATATCCAACTCCATGTCAAATAGACCCGACATTAGCTTTTTAATCCATATCGCTTCACAACTAGTAGAGAAATATTCCACGTACTCTTATTCGGTCTTGCTGAGAGTAACAATGGACTCTTTCTTACTAAACCATGAGATCATGGTGGATGCCAGACAATAACATCCACCTGAGGTGCTCTTTCTCTCTGCAACACATCCTTCCCAATCTGAATTTGTATATCCATACAATTTGTAGTCATGATCTCTATTTATAGTATAGTCTAAAGTCTATTGTACCTTTTAGGTACCTCGTCACATGCTTTGTAGCTATTCAGTGAACCCGTCTAGGTTTTACTAGATACCAACTTAAGGTGTTCACAACAAAGCATATATTTGTCCTTGTATTCCTCAAATACATAAACGAACCAATAATCTATCTGTACTAAGTCATATCGACTAACTATGATGATTTATTAGATAAAAACTTATGCTTGGTGCCCATTCGTTTGGCCATGGCTTTACAATCCAACATATCAAATATTTTCAAGATTTATAGTGCATACTTTCTTTGGTTAAAAAATATTTCTTTTGGGATCTTCCACACTTCGAACTGGAGGAAATAATGCATCAATCCAATATCTTTCATCTCGAATTCTTCATCTAGATTCTTATTGCAATCTATAATAGCTTTCTCATTTCCTTTCATAAACAGATCATCCACATACAACAATAGTATGATAGGTTCATTATCCATAACCTTCATGTAAAGGTTAGGATCAGCTTTACTTTTGGTAAGGCCAAATCTTTTCAAGAAGTTGTCAATTCTTCCGTACCTATCTCTAGCAGCTTACTTCAATCCATACAAAGCATTTTTCAACTTACATACACGATTCAGTATGTCTTTGACTTCAAATCCTTCTGGTTGTTTTATGTATGCCTCTTCGTCAATCACACCATTCAAGAAGGTTGTCTTTATGTCCATTTGGTGTAGATCCCACTTTATCATGTAAGCAAGTTCCATGATGGTTCCGATGGAACTATACCTTGCTACTGGAGAAAATGTCTCTTCATAATCAATCCCCTCTTTTTGAGAGAATCCTCTAGACACAAATCTTACCTTGTATTTTTCAATACTTCCATCACCTGCATGTTTTATCTTGTAGATCCACTTTGAAGATACCACACTTTTGTTTTCTGGTTTGGGTACTATATCAAAAACATCATTCTTCATTATTGACTGGTATTCTTCCATCACTTCTTCCACCGACTCTTTATTTTGTCCATCTTCCTCATAGTTGGTGGGTTATTGATCTACAAGATCACACATCAAAGCTACATAACTGGAGAATGGATTTGATCTATTGTTTTTTCTTGTGGAGGCTTCTAGAGCTCCATACTTCTCTACTTATTGTATGATTTCACTTACCCAAGTAAGTTTTCTCTTTCTAGATATATCCATAGTAAGGGGTTCCTGAGGTTCTAGCATATCATGATATTTTGATGCGACTACTTCAGTAGCGGGTTCAACTTCTACCTTTTATGGAGGTACATCCTCTTCATGTACTTATTCAAGCTGGCACCTTCTCGATTTATTAAGTTCTTTTTCTTCATCAAATGTCACATCCCTATTAATTTCTATATGATGGAATCCTGAAATGTATATCCTGAACGCCTTGGAGACTTCATAGTATCCAAAAAATATTCCCTTCTTTCCAGAAGGATCCAACTTGTTTCTCTTCTCTTTCAAAATATGAACATATACTAGACAATCAAATATATTGAGATGGCTCACTTCAAGTTTTTTCCCTGTATATATATTTCTCTAGGAGTCTTGAATCCAAGAGAACTATGAGATAATCTATTATGTACATACACAATTGTTCTTGTTTCTTCATCCATAGATGCATGGGAAGGTCTTGGTCGTGAATCATTTTTTCATTGCTTCCATAATGGTTTTATTCTTTCATTCCACAACAAAAATATGTTGGGGATTGTAGGGATTGGTTAGTTTCCTCCTTATTCCAGTTTCTTTGCAGAATGCTTCAAATTATTTTGAAGTATATTCTCACCCATTATATGATCTCATTGTCTTGATTCTTGTTTCTGAATGGTTCTATATGAAGGCATTGAATTCCTTGAATATTTTCAAACACTTCACTCTTGGTATTCAAGAAGTATATCCATGTCTTTCTTGAAAATTCATAAATAAATGTTACATAATATTCATATCCACTTAAATATGTGGAGGGAATAGGAACAAATACATCAAAATGATTTAATTCCAACATACCCTTAGTATTTGTTTCACTTTTCAGAAATGGATTCTTGATGTTCTTTCCTCTTGCACATCCTTTGCAAGTTCTGTCATGATGAATATTCAGATCTAGTAAAACTTTTACCACCTTTCTCACATAGGGTAGTTCTTTGTGGTTGATTTGAGTAATATTTCTATGCCACAGTTCACTTGATCTAGTGGTCTCATGGATATGAGTTGTCTGCAGATGTCCTTTGAGTTTGTAGAATCCTCATTTTTCACCAATGAACACAACATATTTAATTGTATTTCCTTTGGTCCACGTGAGTACTTGTCCATCTATAAAGTAGACTCTATATCATTTCTTATCTAGTGCTGAGATGTAAAGTATGTTCTTTTTCAAACCCGGTACATCAAGTACTTCCTTCATCCTCATGGAGGTTCCAAAGTCAAGCTTGTAGCTTGATTCACAAATGTCTTTGATGTGAATTGATAGTCATATCCTAATGATACTTTATGAGGAGTTTTATTTTCTTCAAGTCTTAAAAGAGTTTGATTCTCCCCTATCATGCGCTTTGAAGCACCACTATCAATAATCCATGTATCTTCTCCAAGTGTTATAGAACTAGAGAGTGCAAATAATAGTACATATTCTTCTACATCTTCTTCTTTTTCTTGTCTCTTTCGAGGTATTTATTCAACTTCTTCATCCTCATCTTCAGCAAGATGGGCGCGATGTATTTTTTTCTTATTCTTCTTTAATGGACACTCTCTAGCAAGGTATCCTATCTTATGACAACTGTAACATTGATAATTGGAGTAGTCTTTCTTCTGGGTTTTTTCTCTTTTCCTTTGAAAATTATTTAGAGGTCTATAATCCTTGTGACTATCCTTCTTGAGGTTTGATTGTATTATTCTTATAGTATGTGTGTCTATATATCGATCATATTCTTTCAGTAGAGCTTATATGTTAGTTACACTAGCTTCTTCTTGGATGTAATCTTCCCATACAATGTCAAACTTCATACTTTCTTTTTTATCCCATAGAGACTATATGAATGAATCCCAAGGTATAGTGATGCCATTGAGAGAATTCATAACTAGTTCATATTATTCAAGGGAGTCTCCAATGACACTTAGTTGTTCCTTGAACTGGGAGACCCTTGTGAAGTAATCTTGAATGGATTCTCCTTTACTCATCTTGGTACACTTAATCTGAGCTCTCAAATTCATTTTTGTATTGATGTTATTTCCCTCATACATTCTGGAAAGTGAATCATACATTTTCTTAGGTGTATTATTAGATGACATTTGAGGGATCAAGTGATCTTTGATAGAATCAACAACGATCCTCATTTCCTTGACTAGGTCCTTCTCATGCTTGTCCTTAGATTCATCTTCTTTAGATTTTACAACTTCATCCTTGATGTTATTTTCAATATAATTATCTCTCTAAGAATTAGACCAATCTAATACTTCCATTCAAAAGAAGTTTTATATTCCTTCTAGTGTGTTCTCAAGCTTGGTGCTTGGGACCATCTTATCCAGGAGTTCACTAAAAAGTGAAATTTCTCAAAATGAAAAGTTGAACTTACCAGGAGATGCACTTGACTAAGGTGAGTTGGTTGGTCCACTATGTTTATGGAGATCCTTAATATTCACCCTTCATAACTTGCTTCAAGATTTCAGTTTCTGCAAATTTTTGGTTCTATTTTTCTGCAGTTTTTTGGTTCAACGAAAATATAGGGTTTAACATTCTTGAAGATTCACCTACTCAAAAAATTTGATCTAGGTCTCAATAGATGCACTATATGGAGGCACACATTTCTATGTAAGTATATCTTCAAAATTTCAAACTTTGCAGAAACCCTAATTTCTTCCAAAGGGAGAGGAGAGAGAGTTTCACCTTATGAAAGTTGTTTTATTTAGGATAGCTCTAATACAATGTTAATATTTCATATGCTTATATAGATATCATTAGTGTTTAATCCAAATTTATAATAGCACAATATGCATAATCAATGAAAGAAACGCAATCACAAGATAAACACAGTATTTATCCTGGGAAACCCTCAAGGGGAAGAAAACCCAACAAAACATCCTCTATATAGATGTACAAGATAAAACCCCAAAACATGTATTCTTCTCCTTGCTCGTATTTCTCTCTCTATCCACTATGCACTACACAAGTGTGAGTTTGTGTGTTAAAATGAGGAACACAACTCCTTTATTTATACTATTTTTGTCACTTGACTTTTACCCTAACAAGCTAGCCCCACTAAACTGACTTGGTCGACTTCACCTAGGAAATCAAAAAGAAATATTTTATTATAGTCATTAGGGTCGTGTTGAACCAAATTACAATGGAGTCTTTACCTCATGACTCTATGATGACCAATTACAATAATAGCATCCCGTCGAAGGAATAGAACATCTCCCTTCGGGTACATCAATAAAAAACATTTAGAATAACTTTTAAGTTACAATATTTAAACAAGGATGATGGTGGATGACATAATATGGATGAGGATGGATGAGAATATTATTTTTTAGTTTGATGAGAGAATAAAACAAAATATATTAATACAAATATATTGAGCTTGAGGATGATGAGGAATGCATGAATAAGCAATCTAACATTAATAAACTATGCATATAACATGAAATAATTACATTAGTGTGGTTTTTTTCTGTCACAGAATCAACATCAACTAATAATCTCATTGAATAAGGTCTTTTGGATCCTCTCTATTACTAAGTTTCTCCATCAATACATCATGTTATGCACAATGTACCTTATTCGATCTCTTTACTTCATGTACTAACTATAAGAGTTTGTGAGAAAGTTTTGTTTTTTACCTCAGATCGTGGAGATGCGCATGGGGTCATGGGTTTGACATAGGGGATAACTTGAGTACTTACGTTGGGATGCAATAGCTATTCTTGTACTGAACTGAGCTGAGAATCTTATCTTTTCCTTTCTATGCATGCTAATCCTTTGATCTTGAATGTTGTGCTAGTGTCTATTTCTTAAAACGCATTGCACTCCTCCTCCATGTCAGCCACATTCCTCTTCATACAATGTTGGAATACATTTTCACTGTGCAACACTTAGATCTCATTTGTTGTCAAACCTTTTTCATTTTTCATCATTTTCATCCCATATAATCCTCATTCATTCTCAATTGTATATTTTCCATAATATCACACCATCCTTAGTCAAATCCTAGTCCCCCTATGAGAATGAAGGATCCTAGTGATAATATTATAAACTTAAAACCCCTTTATCACATAGAAGCATATTAAACCATGTAGACAAATATTACAAACATGTGTTGTGCAGACCTTTAAAGAAGTTTTTTTCAACATTACTATACAACTAGTTATAATCTATGGAAAATTATGTCACATGACATCTCAACACACTATCTAGCCAAAAATCAACTGCACACAAGATATGATTACTTATAGTATTAAATTCTTGGATCAATTCAGGGGGCTACTTACTTTTGATATCATCTGCACATTTTGGTTCTGGTTCTATTTCCTTTTTTCTATCTATTTTACAATTAACTTCAAGTAATCTTTTGTCACATGGTCTAGCTATAGGATATATGTGGATTTCATGTAGGGATTTGGGAAATCTCACACAAAGTGTACATGGTGATTATAGTTGTAATAGATAGTTGGTCCTCTTCCTCTACCGAATCCTCCTCTTCCAAGATCTCGAGATCCACCTCTTCCTGCTTGATTGTGACCTTCCATTAGAGTATTATTTTGTGGTACCTCTACTTATGACCTAGAATCCCCTTGGACTATGTAGGAATATTAAGTGCACTCCTTCATCAAATTAAATGAATGAAAATAATTTTTGTCACACCCCACTTACTTGCTTAAATTACAATATAAATTCCTAGCACTGCTTTGATACTTTTGTTTTAATGGGAAGGTATGGGAGGGATAAATTCCTCGTGTTATACATATCTCATACCATATTCCTTTTCCTATGGGGAAAGAGATAAATATTCCTATATCCAAGTAAAATTGAAGGTTGGGAACTAATATCTATGGTCGTATTCCATTCTTGAAGTGGCACACCATGCTTGTTCATGCTTTTCTTTTCCTTTAGCAATGTCCTACAACTGAATGGTCAACACAACTAACTATGAATCAACCTCGTCCATCCTTGTTCCAATATATTCTATAGTGGATGCTTCTAATTTCATAGAAATCCACTATGTATACAACTAAAATGTAATATTCTATTGTTTCAATGGACAATGTATATGGGGTATAAATCTTGCAATAAACCATTCCTTATGTTTTTCATCATAAGTTTGGAAGGTCAACCTATCCATTAATACCTTGAACCTTAGATAAAAGTCACATATAGAGTCATTTTTGAATTTCCTGATTTCCTTTAGTTCTATAATGCACTGTGACTCAGATTTTGGTTTCCTAAATTACTTTAGCAAATCTTGTCAGATATTTTCCAATGTTTTGGGTTGGTTTGTAGGTGATGTAGTTTGGTATTTCATTATATACTATAGTAATGCGTTGTATCTTAATATTGTTACTAACTCTTCAATATTTGTATCATCATCTAGGACCTACTTCATGGTCCATATCACATCACAAATCAATAAATGTTTGTATGAATATTTAGTCATTTCTTCATGAAAAATAGGCATCCTCAATGTGGTATCCGTCATTATGTAGAACATAGTATTATGTCTAGGTACTAATGGCTAGGTATGGGTTGTTGCACTACTTCCACTACTTAGACTATATTTAATACTACCTTTACTTCTTGTAGTAACTATAAGAGTTTGTGAAAAGGATCCAGTTCTTACCTCATATCTTGGAGATTCACACGGGGTGATTGGTTCAACAAAAGGAACAACCCGAGCATTTACTTTGGGATGCAAGAACTCTTCTCCTACTGAACTGATATGATATTATTCATTATTTATTCCTATGCACGGTAATATTTTCATATGGATTGCAATGATGGATTGTCTTTCTTCAAACTCCCTAAATTTCTCCTCCATTTCAGCTACAATCCTCTTCCTACTATCGTGTAATCTCTTACCACTATGAAACACTTCGATCTCATCTAATAACAAACCTTCTTCATTTATTAATATTCCCATCGCATCCGTTACTTATTCATTATATGTTGCATCGTTTCCATAAGGCTATATCATCCCTATTCATCCCCTAGTCTCCATATGACTATGAAGGCCCCTAGTGATTGTATTCCAAACTCAAAACCCATTTATCCCATAGCAACATATTAATCCATGTAGACAAATACATCAAATATGCATTGCAGAAAACTTTAAATAATTATGTTTCAGCATTACTATATGAATGGGTATATTATATGGAAAATTCTAGAACATAACCCCTCAACACACTATGTAGCCAAATATCAATTGTGCATGAATTCTGATTACTTATAGTATTAACTTGTTGGATCAATTCAGGGTCCAAATCCCTTTGATATCATCTAGACATTTTGGTCATGTTTCTATTTCCTTTTCTCTATCCATTTTGCAATTAACTTCGAGCAATATTCTATCACATAGTCCATCTATCAACAATATGTGCATGCCATCTAGGGATTTTGGAAATCTCATACAAAGTGTCTAGGATTATTATAGTTGAAGTATATAGTTAGTCATCTTCCTATACCAAATCCTTCTCATCCAAGAACTTAGGATGCACCTCTTCCTACTAAATTGTGACCTCCTATAGGAGTATCATTTTCTGGTACCCCTCCTTCTATTCTAGCCTCCCCTTGGACTTTGTAGGTATATTATTATTCTTGCACATTGATCTAGGAACAAAGCATCAATCTCATCAAAGAATAATCAACAAATAACTCATGAAATTGTGTTAATTGATGCCAGAATGGTTTCCTCTCTATATATTCAATAAACAATGAATGGTTACAATATAGATGTCAAGCAATAGCTTGAATCACTGAGAAATTCGAATACCTAAGGCGGCAATTTGAAATCATGAGTGAGTCTGGCTTAACTGAGTGTCAGCCATTCAATCACACTCAGTTAACCACTTGACCAAAACCCTAATTGACTCACCAAACCCTAACTGAAGTCAAAGTGCAATAAATGACTGAATCTCAACTGAAGGAGATCAAACACATGTCATAGCAAGCCAACCATCAAGTGTTAGTGCACCATGACTTCAATGAACCCCGATGAGGTTAACTGAAGCTAAACTGATCATAAGAAGTTGGTGGAGGTGCCCCTGTTGACTCCAGATCATTAAATAATATATTTAATGAGAGGAGGCACCTTAACTAACTGGTTGAATTGCTTGTAACCACCAGTTAGAAATTAGGTGCATTAATATCACTCAGATCACCCCTGGAGTGCTCCAGTTAGCCTCCTTAACTGTAGGTAGGTGTGGGTGTGTTTGGATGATGGCAATTAATGCTCCATTGATGTCAATTAATGTCAATTATACTTAGGATAGTGGTTTAACTAGGCCAATTTGACCAAAAAGAGTGTGTATGATGGTAAATGTCTCCAACATATATAAAGTGCACTCCTTCAATAGACCAACTGCATGACAATACTTTCCATCATGCTCCACTTACTTGCAAAAATTGCAATTCATATTCCTAGTAGTACTTTGATACCTTTGTAGTAATGGGAAGGCATGGGAGGGATGGCTCCCTCCCATTCTACATATCTCAGACAATATCCCTTCTCCTATGGGGAAGGGGATCGATGCTCCTATATACAAGAAATATTTGAATGTTGGTCACTCATTTTTGTGGTAACCTTCCATTCTACATGTGTCACACAATACTTCTCCATGATGTTTTTTCTTATATCAATGTCCTACAACTAAATGGTCAACATAGCTAACTACGACTACACTTGATCAATCCCTATGCCACTCTCTCCCATAGGGGATGTTTCTAATTTCATAGAATTTTGTTGGGAATCTTACTATGATGTAATATTTTATTGTTTCAATGGAAAATCTATAGGGGTGGAAATCTTATAATAAACCATTTCTTGTGCTTTTAATTAGAATTTTAGAAGGTCAACCTATCCATCTGTAATCCACTTATTTGTACCATAGTTGGATTACCTGAGGAGCCGCCAGTTGACAAACTTGTTCAAATTTTTATTCCAGTGTATTAGTTGATCCACGTGCTTGTCTAGCAAATATTGGCCAGTCACTTTTTTATTTGAATAATTTTGACCATGGCCCTGCAGGGTTTGTAATAAAATTTGCTAGCAGGATATTTTTGAGTGGTTCGGTCTCCTAAGACATAGAATCTCAAATAGGGCATTCTAGGGATTTTTTTGACCCTGACAATTATGCTATACCTTCAGCCGAGTATAATTGACAAGGTTTTCTCCCGCTTCCTCCAAAGTTGGAATGCCCGATGTTGAATTCTGGGCCTTGGGGGGTTATTAGAGCCCAACCAAGTGTTATAAGCCTACTAGAAATTATTTAGATAGATCATGGTTGTGTCCTAAGTCATCTAGACACATAAAAAAATTTAGAAAAAATATTTTTCGAGCAGTGAAAATTTATTTTTAAAATTTTAAAATTTTTAATTACTTTTCCTAAGTTTTTTGGGTTAATTTTTACATAAATTAAATGGAAAAAACCCGTTCGTGGTAAGTCAGTCATTAGGACTGATCCGGATTTATGCGTGAACGAAATGAAAGAACATACACATCATAATAATCAGAGACATTTTGCAAAGATAAAAGAGATACAGTAAACACATATTCTATTAAATAGCGGAAATAGAACAGACTGTAATACAATTGCTAGAATGGTGGTAGCTATCTCTGAGAAGAGATGTGGCTGCTACGCTCATTCGTGCCAAGCTTCATACAAACTGAGGCCAAAGGGGCCTATTTATAATAATAATGAGGCAAGAACCCCAAAAGTCCCAAAACTTAGCCCTAGAAGATGGACCGTCATAAAGTTTGCAGCCCCAAGGTGGTAAGTTGAACAGTCAACTTCCCAGGGTCATAACTTTTGCATACGATCTCCGATTTGGGCGTTCGATACCTTGTTGGAAAGGTCTATCTAAGTTTTACAACTTTTGGTTGGCCAAAAGCATGCTGATGGCAACCATTTGGCCCTGAATATCCAAAAAATGCCGTTTAAGGCCTCAAAAAGACCCCATAAGTTTAGGACTCGAAAAACTGCCGAAAAATAACTAGGAAACTGCCACAATGGACAATTGTTTTGAGCCAATGGAATAGGTGGGTGGCCACCGATATCTAGGATCAAGGACTCCGAAATCAGTGATTGATGGCTCTAACCTTAATCCAAAAATCATTCTTGATCAGCCATCTAGTCAGAACCAACTTTTAGATCAACAACCAGACACATAATGTCTTTTTTCTCAAAAAAGCCAGTTTTGAGTAAAGAAACGAATTTTTATTAAAAAATGATTATTTTTGAGAAAAACAATACTCTCCAAATTAATCCAAATTTAGTAAAATAAAAGGATAAATGACATCTCATGGAGCACTTATGATCATTGAAGTTATCATAACTCAGCTTCAGTCATCATTAAGAGAGAAATTAATTTATTATCAGTTATCAAACCTGTCATCTCCAGCTAAAGATGAGATGGAGAGCTCTCAATTGTCCAGTGATCTGATCGAGGTGAAGACTGAAGCATACACCATCAGTAGGCTTCCTAGACCTAACAAGGTAGGTTTCTAGACCTAGCAGGAAGCTTTCACATGCAGCAGGGTGCCTCCTTCAGTAGCTCACACCCCTCTCTCTCTCCTAAGGGCGCCTTCCACACTTGTGGGCTCATCTGTGGGTGGATTTTAGTGTTTAGGGTTCAAGTGGGGGCGCCTTTCCTGGGTGGAGGCCTCCCCTCACTCCCAGTTCTTCAATTTAGGTTTGGACCTCTGTTTGGTGGCTAGGGTGGTTAGGGTTTGAGGTTTGGTTTTAGGGTTTTAGCACTCTCTCATTGTATAAATAGAGGATATTTTAGCTCTATCAAGGTGGATGATTGATGTAAATAACCTATGGTAAAATATTGTGATTCTTGTTGCTCGTATGCAACCTATTTTGTAATAAATAAAGGCTTTGGAGGCTCATGCTGTGTGGATCCTGGGTGCATATGTTCCTGCTAATGAGGTGAAATTGTTCTAGTTTCTTTACTCTTGATAATGTGTGGGTATTAATACATGATTTAGAAGGATTCTATAAGCATGTAGGAATAGGTATTTGTAGCTTGAAGTTACCTATTTATTTCATTTACTTTCAAAACCCTCAAAGAGCATTGTTTTATTCAGCTGTATTTCATGCTTTTGAGATTTGATTAGTAAATAATACATGTTTTAACCCCCATGTTCCCAAGTGTATAAGAATTTTTTGTAGATCACTTCGTTGTACCAAGTAAGAGGCTGAGTTAAGTTGCATCTACTCTTGTTGGAGCAAAGCATATGTACCTAGCAGCTGCATGCCATTGGGATCCAAAGTGATTTCAGGGATTCAAGATCCAAGTGGTTTATCTTCTCCATTCACCCTAAAGTCAAATTTTCTCATTATTTTACTTTATGTTGCAAGTAGTATCTTGATCTATAAACTATATCTTTTGCATCTACTTGCTTCCATTTCTAGATGTAGGAAGTGTTCTTTCTCTTAGATCTAGTTGGTATTTGAAGCAGCACAAGGTTCATATATTTTGATCAAATGCTAGGTGTATTTTTGTAGTATATTCTATTGTTTAACCCATCATTTTGCAAGTAAATACCTTGCTGGTTTTTTCTCTCTCAATGACAGGTTAAGCAGGAAAACTTGCAAAAAACTAAGGAATTAAGCTGCAAAAAACTTCCCACTGTCCCTCTTCTTAATCCCTTTTCTACTGGTTGCTTTGCTTTGTTTATTTTACCTCTTCTTCATTGTTGTCCCGTTAGTACCTTTTTTACCATCCCTTTTTCTCTTTTTGGACAGCCCTAGTGTGCCCTGGCTTTCTTCCCCTTTTTGCCTCTTTTTTGCCCAAATTTTTGGGCTTCCTTTAACCTTGTTTTTGGCCATTTCTTTTACTTTTTGTTTGCTGTCCCGTTTTTCCTTTTTTATGACAGCCACTTATTTCCTCTTTCACTGTCCCATTTTGCATTTTTTATTCCAGCCACTTATTTCCTCTTTCACTACCCCGTTTTCTTCAATTTTGTTAATCACTTAGCTTCTTAGTTGGCTGCTCTATTCTCCCCTTTCTTTGGTTTTGATTCTTGCTTAGTTTGTTTGCCTTCCTTCTCTCATCTTCTATTGTTTCAGCTCTCTCTCCTTTTGTTCTTTTTTACTCTCTTCAAACTTCCTCCCTTTTCCCTTTTCAAAGTTTAATAAAAGATCTCAAAAGTAAAAATACAAGGCACTCTCCTTTTTACAGGTTACAATATTTGTAGAGTTATTTTACCTTTATTTGAAAATTCCTTTCAAGGATCAAGTTCCTTAAGGAACATTGTATAAAGTTTAATAAAATATCTTTGTTTGAGTGGGGTTTTTAAGTCCCCACTCTCTTCCTCCCCCATTTGGGGGGGCTTGTTTTGTGTGCATGCTTTGATTAGTGCTACTTTTCATCATTCATTACATCTCATGCTTAGATCATAAATTGTTAATTCATGATTGCTAAGTTGATTATTTAGTTTAATTTTTTATCTTTCTAAGTTAATCAACTACTTAAATCCTTTGAATCTCACCATAAGGTGGATCAAGAGTGCTCTCTATCGGAGAGTCTAAGCAACTAATATCATATTGTACTTGTTTAATCAATTAATAATCCATAAGTAAGACTCTTGGACTTGCAAAAACATAATTCAAGAGCATTGTCTACCAAAAAATATTTTAGATTTGCATAATCCCTGCATTAGATTCATATAGACTAGCTAAGTCTCTTGAACCATGGTCATAAGATGAGGTCAAGAGCGTTCTCTGTGAGAGAGTTTTTCTTAATTAACTTAATAAAATTTGCAAATCACACCCCTTTAATTAATTAAACCCCTTCCCTCCTTTCCGGAGTATGCTCTGACCGATCTTAGATCGGATACCTAGAAACGACATTGGATCTCTAAACCCCACAAGAGGAACTTAACTAAAAAATTTGCCCATAACCAACGCACCAGTGTTGTTCGATAAATATCGAGGCATGTGGGAAAATTCCATGTGGGCATCGGGCTAGCTAATCTAGGCACTGGTAGGTAAGTTATTGAACACTTACCTTTGACCCCAAACAGGTATGTCATGTCTTCGAACAGAGCCACTAAAGGTATTACCGGTTAGGACATCCAGCTACCATAAGTGAAGATCACAAGTAAAAACTCTTAAAACTTACCTAGAGCACTTGCAAAACATAACATTCATTGACATATTTTGGGATTCACATATTTACACTCGAAGCATCTCTGATAAGTTGACTCCATAGGCACTGGTCCTATCTTTTACGCAGTGTTGGCAATCTGGGCCATTTGTCCATCAAATGTTTGATTATAAATCATATCTATGAATGCTTTATCTATTTCATGAAGCTCTCAAATATTCGTCTATCTTTCAATTCTGGTGATAGCAACATGGATTGCTTTCTCTTGTGTTAAATTGATCACATTAATCATCTTAAATCACAATAACTCCTAAACAACACCCATCCACATCCAAAACATCTAAAAATGAACTTAAACATTGAGCCATAGAAAATTACGTGTTAGGGACTACCCCGCTTGGCTTTTTTAGGAGTTAGCCTAAATGGAGGAGCTAGGGGTAGGTGACAGTACCTAGCTCTGTGCTTTCCCCCAAGGTCACACCTCTCCCACTTTCTCAAGTGAGGAAATATCTTTCGGAATATTTTTGCTGCTTGTGTGCAATCAGCAAACAACACCATCAATACCTTGAACCTATGATCAAAGTCCCATATAGACTCATTTTGTAATTTTGTGGTCTCCTTTGGTTCTGTAATGAGCCATGGCTCAAATTTGGATTACCAAATTCTTTCAGCATAGCTTGTTGTATATATGCCAATGTTCTAGGTCAGTTTACAGGTGATGTTGTTTGGTATTACATAAACTAGAGTGATCCATGGTCTCTTAATGTTGTTATTAACTGCTCAATCTTTGCATCATCATATAGGGCCTACTTCATGGTCCATATCACATCACAAATTAATAAATGTTGGTAGGAGCTTCATTATCCACTCCATGAAAAGCATGTATCCTCAATGTGTGATATGTCATTATGCATAACATAGTATTATTCATGGGTACCACTGATTGGGTCTAGGTTGTTGCACTACTTCCACTAATATGACTACATTTACTGTTGCCTTTAATTCCTTTACTAACTATAAGATTTTGTGACAAAGTTCTAGTTATTAACTCATATCTTAGAGATGTGCACTGGGTCATGGGTTTGACACAGGGTACTATTGAGAGGATGCAATAGCTCTTCCCCTACATAAATGAGATGAAAATATTCTTTCTTTATTTCTATGCATGGTAATCCTTTGATTTGGAAGGATGTGCTAGTTTATATTTCTTCAAACTCACTACATTTCTCCTCCATGTCAACCACCATCCTCTTCCTACTATGCTAAAAGATCTTTCCACTATGAAACACTCAAATCTTTTCTATAGACAAACCTTCTTCATTTCACAGCATTCTCATCCCATTCATTCCTTATTCATTTTATTCTATATCCTTTCCATAAAATCATATCATCCCTATTTATTCCCTAGTCCCTCTATAAGAATGAAGGCCCCTAGTAATCTTATTCCAAATTAAAAACCCCTTTATCACATAGCATCATGTTAATCAACTTAGAAAACATATCAAATATCACTGCGTAGACCTTTAAAAAGTTTCTTTCAACTGTACGATATGACTACGTATAGTCTATCGTAAATTTTGAAACATAGTAAAAATCAACTGTGCATGATATTTGATTGCATACAATATTAAATTGTCAAATCAATTCATGGGTCTAGTTTCTTTTGATGTGTTTTGCACATTTTGGTTTTGGTTATGGCTTGTTTTCTCCTGCCCTTTTACAATTAACTATGGGAAATATTTTGTCACATGCTATAGATGTCGACAATATGTGAGTGTTGTGTAGGGATTTGGAAAATATTGCACAAATTGTCTAGGATAATTACATATGTAGTATATATTTGGTCCTCTTCGTTTAACAAATACTTCTCTACCAGGACCTCTAAATCCACCTCTTCTTGCTTGATTGTGACCTCCTGTCAGAGTATTATTTTGTGGTACCCATCCTTCTGCTCCATCCTTCCCTTGGACTATGTAGACATATAAAGTGCACTTATTCATCATATAAAGTGCATGAAAATCCTTTTCATCATGCCCCACTAACTTGTATAAATTACAATAAAAATTTCTAGTAGCGCCTTAATACTTTTGTGGTAATGGGAAGGCATGGGAGGGATGAATCCCTCCTATTCTATATATCTCACGCCATATCCCTTCTCCTGCAAGGAAGGGGATTGGTTCTCATATATCCAAGTAATATTTGAAGGTTGGGAAGTCATTTTTGTGTTGACCTTTCATTCTGCATGTGATGCACCAGACTTCTTTGATATTTTATTTTCCTTTAGCAATGCCTTAGATTTGAATGGCTAGTGAAACTAACTATGACTGCACCTAACCCATGCCTATGTCATTCCCTTTTATAGTTTATGCTTCTAATTTCATATATATATCTCATGCATTTGACTATGATGTAATATTCTATTTTGTCAATGGAAAATGTTTATGGGGTAGCAATCCCCAATAAACCATTACTTGTGTTGTTCATTAACAATATAGAAGGTCAACCTATCCATTAGTACCTTGAACCTCTTATCGAATTCCCATGCATATTGATTTCATAATTTCTTGATCTCCTTTATTTTTGTAATTCAATTCGACTCCTATTTTAGGTTCCTAAATTTTTTCAGTAGAGCTTGTCTGAAATCTGGTAATGTTCTAGGTTGGTTTGAAGGTGATGTACATTGGTATTTCACAAACAAGAGTAATGTGTGGTCTCTTAATTTTGTTAATAATTGTATAATATTTGTATCATCATATAGGACCTACTTCATGGTCCATATCACATCACACATGAATAAAAAAAATTCTGGATTTCCATTCTCCACTCCATCAAAAATAGCCATCCTCTATGCGGGATCTTTGATTATGTGTAACAGAGTATTATGCATGGGTACTGCTAACTATTTTTTTTTGTTTTAATAATTCCACTACTTTAACTAGGTTTACTACTACCTTTACTTACTGTATTAACTATAGGATTTTGTAAAAAAATTCCAGTTCTTACCTCAGATCCTTGAGTTGCACACAAAGGCATGGGTTCGACACATGGAACAACATGAGTACTACCACTGGGATGTAGTATCTGTTCTCCTACTGAGCTAAGATGATAATATTATGTATTTTATTATATAAAAGGTAGTCCTTCAATATGTATTGTTTTGTTAGCGGCTCTTTCTTCAAACTCACTGCGTTTCTTGTCCATGTTAGGATTATTTATAATCCTCTCTTGACCACCATAGTATAAATGTCAGTTTCCTAGATTATGTTGATGCATTTGTAACTTTAGAATGTATTCATTTATGTATCTTATGTATTGTAACCTGATGTTTATTCCGAGATGTATCTATAATGTAATTGAGTCATGTTGCGGTGCCTCGATGTTCCGATGGAGAGGATCAATAATGTAAACAAGTCATGTCAAGTCATTGTGGGTAACCCTCTGATTGTTTAAAGGTTAAAGTCCCTACAGTTCCGGGGCACTAGGGTTATTAGACTCTCCTAGTAGAGGTCGGCCCTAGTAGGGTTTTAGTCATGCTAGGATTAGTATAAATAGAGATATGGACTCTTTATTTAACAAACAACTCATACACACTCAAGTGTAGTGCATAGTTGAGGATGGAGAAGACACTGAGGGTAGATAAGAATAAGGTTATTGCTGTCGGGATATCACTTACTGTTTTGGGTTTTTACTATTTTGGTGCTGATTCTATCTCTTAGGAAGTTACAGGGTTTTCTCCATTTATGGTTTCCTCGAGGAAAAACACTGTGTTCATTGTCTCTTGTGTTTGATTGTTGTACTTATTATTCTCTCAGTTAAAGATCCTAATAATGCTAGCTTAATGTTGAAAAACTAACAAGGTATTAGAGCTAACTTGAGAAGAAGACACTGTGCAGCTGCGAGAACTAGGGATTCCTAGTTTGTGGATCTTCCTAGATAGATTTTCAGCGAAAGTAAGGTGGAATAAGTCTCCTCCTTAGGGAGCTTCTTTCTGTCGATGTAAAATCTAATTATGAGGTTTTTCAGTTTTGGACCCGACACTGCTGCCGAAAATTAGGGATTTTCATAGAGAGAAATTTTTTAGTGAGCCCAGGCCTGGATTGATATCCTCCCCAAAATCGAAGTTAGGGATAAAATTCAAGGCGTTTGGGTGGATAGATCTTTGGAAAAGAAAAACCCTAATTTGCTCCTGATCTAGTACTACAAGATTTCAGCTCCAAATCCAAATTTAACATCTTGACCTGGTAAGATCTAAATCTTTTGTATTTCCATTTGAGGTTCTCAGATTAAGATGTCTCATCATACCAAGCTTGATGAAAATCTTGAGGGAGCTGATAACTTCCGATCCTGGAAGTATAGGATCACCCTGGTCCTGGAAGAAAATGAGTTAGACTCCTACATCCATGAGGAGGTTCCAGTTCCAGAGGGAGATGAGGCTAAGGCCTTACATAAGAAGAATTTGGTTATGGAAAAGAGGATCATTGCTAATTCTATTAAACATCACCTTATCCCACAAGTGTCCTCTCTCAAGACACCTAAAGCTATGTTTGATGTCCTAACCAAATTGTTTGAAGGGAAGAACATAAATCAGAAGATGACTCTGAGGAATCAACTAAAGAATGTGAAGATACAGAATGCAAAGACCATCCAGTATTACTTCACAAGGGTTTCTTAGATCAAGGAATAGTTAGAACAAGTAGATGAAGAAGTGGAGAATGTAGAAATTGTGATGACCACCTTGAATGGTATCCCTAGGACATGGGACTCCTTCATTCAAGGGATCTGTGCTAGAAAGAAGCTAGTCAAGTTTAGTAGACTATGGGAAGAATTCTCTCAAGAATATTCTTAGATAGAATCTCGAGAAGATAAGATGGGAAGTGAAGATAAAGCTCTCAGAGTTCACTCCAAGAAAGGTAGAAGAAGATCTCATTACTCCAAAGGTAAGGATCCTCATCATAGAGATAACATTAGAAGGGACCCATCTAAAATGAGATGTTATACATGTGATGAAAGAGGACACTTTGCAAAAGACTATCCTAAGAACAAGGTTCACTCTCATAAGAACAAGGGGAACAAAAGAAGGCATCCTGCTCATGCTGCAAAAGATGATGAACCATCCAAGAAAAGAACTAGATATGAAAGTGAATATTCTTCAAGCGAGGATGAATATGTTTTGATCTCTGCTCTCACAGGTAACATTACTCATGGAAGTGATGATTGGCTTATAGAAAGTGGGGATTCAAAACATATGAATGGATTCAAGGAATCCTTTGTGAGACTGTTAGAACATGAATCAACTCACAAGGTGAAGCTAGGTGATGAATACCAATATCCAATAAAAGGTAGTGGGGAATCTTCCTATAAACTAGATTCTAGAAAGTCTCTAGCAATAAAGGAAGTATTGTTTGTGCCAAGACTCAAGAAGAACCTCCTCTCAATATCTACACTAGATGAAAAAGGAATGAGGGTTTCATTAATAGATGGTCAATTCATCATGTGGCCAAGAGGAAAGAGTATTGATGATGCAGTGGTGATTGGAGAATAATAAGGAGGATTGTACAAATTAAAGGGCCATCCAGAAAAAGCCTTGGTCCATGACATAGTAGATCCAAGTGAACTTTGGCATAGAAGGCTTGCACATGTGCATTACAGAGCACTACCAATTGCAAGCAAAGCTATTGAAGGTCTTCCAGAATTCCAAGCAAAACATGATGGGATGCACGAAAGGAAAGAACACAAAGAATACATTTACCAGCAGCGAAAGTAAAGCCAAAGGAATCCTAGAAATCGTCCACTCTAATTTATGCAGTCCTACGTCATCAAGCTCACTAAGAGGGTATGCATATTATGTTTCTTTTATTGATGATTTTTATAGGAAGAAATGTGTTTACTTCATCAATAAATAAGATGAAGTATTCAGCAAATTCAAGGAATTCAAAGCCTTTATCGAGAACCACACAAAAAAGAAGATCCAAACATTTTGATCAGACAATGGTGGAGAATTCACTTCGAATGAATTGAAAGATCTATTCAAAGAATCAAGGATTAAGAGGGATTTGTTCACTCTTATAATCCACAACAGAATGGGATTGCGGAACAGAAGAACAGAACTATCATGGAAGCTGGAAGAGCTATGCTTCATGATCAAGACCTTCCTATGCATCTTTGGGCTGAATCTTCCAGAACAACGATGTATTTATAGAACCATACTCCACATAGAGTACTCGAGAACAATAATCCTGAAGAAGTCTTCTTTGGCAAGAAACTAAAAGTCAGCCATCTCAGAATATCCGGCTGTCCGAAGTACATACACATTCCAAAAGAGAAGAGAACAAAATTAGATCCTTAAGGAAAGAAGGGTATATTTGTGGGATACTCTGAAATCTTGAAGGCTTACATAATATATTTCCTAGGATACAAGAATATTGACATTAGTAGGGATATGACATTTGATTAAGACACGTCTTACAACAAATACATAACAAAACCTGTTGAAGAACGTGAAGAAGCACAAGCACCCAGAATTCATCATACAACCATGAATGAAGAAACTGAAGAAGTAGATTGAGATTTTGAAGAACCACAAAGACTTGTAGATCCATCTCTGGAGAAGAATCTTCATAAGAGGAAACCTACTTGGGTACATGAAATGACCCAAGGTGTGAAAAGATATGGGGCTCCAGAAGAGAATCTCAGAGAAAGGAAGAGGACCAGATCCTGCTCTGAGTATGTAGCTTTACTATGTGATTTCATTGATAAAGAACCTTCTAGTTATGAAGAAGCAACATAATGGAAAGGATGGAAGGATGCTATAATCGAAGAGTATCCATCGATCATGAAGAATGATGTTTGGGATGTTGTCCCAAGACCTAAAGGGAGGTTAGTTGTAACTTCCAAATGGATCTACAAGATCAAGCATGCTACAGACCGTAGCATTGAAAAATATAAGGAAAGATTAGTGGCTCATGGTTTCTCTCAGAAAGAAGGAATAGATTATGAAGAAGCCTTTGCACCTATATCTATATACACTTCCATTAGATCAATACTAGCTTTGGCTGTAGTAATGAAATGGAAGACACACCAGATGGATGTCAAGACTACTTTCTTGAATGGTGTAGTGGAAGAGGAAGTGTATGTAGAGCAACCACTCAATTTCAAGACTCATGATAGGGAGTCTCATGTGTGCAGATTGAAGAAAGCCCTGTATGGTTTGAAACAGGCACCCAGGACCTAGTACGGAAGAATTGACAGCTTTCTATCTAGTTTGGGCTTTACAAAAAGTAAAGCAAATTCCAACCTTTACTATAAGTTTGAAGATGGAAACCCAGTGATACTTCTACTATATGTAAATGATCTATTTGTGATATGTATGGATGGTTTGATTGCTGATACGAAGAGAAATATTTCTTTTGAGTTCAAAATGAAGGACTTGTGGATGATGCATTACTTTCTAGATATGGAGGTGTGGCAGAGTGCAGATGGAATCCTCCTTGGACAAGGGAAGTATGCAGTAGAGATCCTAAAGAGGTTTGGGATGATGGATTGCAAGGATATGGCCACACCTATGGTATCGACCCCGAAGCTATTGAACGATGCTTCATCATAGCCAGTTGATGATATGATGTATCGTTAGATTATTGGGTCCTTGATGTACCTAATGAACACGAGACCAGGCATTTGCTTTGCTGTTAACACCTTGATCCAGTTCCTGAAATATCCGAGACGTGTTTAGTTGATTGCTGCAAAGAATATTCTGAGGTACCTAAAGGGTATAGTTGATTATGGGCTCAACTAAGATGTGAATCAGAAGATTAACCTAGAGGGTTATGTTGATTTTGATTGGGCAAGCAGTGCCATCGATAGGAAGAGCACTTCAGGGTGTTGCTTCAGTATGAGATCAGGTGTGATCTCTTTGTTTAGCAGGAAGCAATCCTATGTGGCACTGAGTACAACTAAAGTGGAGTATGTTGCAGCTTGTTTAGCTAGTTGTGAGGTAGTATGGATGAGGAATCTACTATCTGGTTTATTTGATCTCTAGTTAGATGCTACTTGTATACATTGTGACAACTAGAGTTGCGTGAAGTTGTCAAAGAATCTAGTGTTCCATGACAAGTCAAAGCATATTGAGATCAAGTACCACTATATTAGGGATATGGTACAGAGAGGAGAAGTAAAGCTCTAGTATGTTGTGATGGAGGAACAAATAGCTGATGTATTGATGAAGCCATTGGATAGGTTGAAGTTCGAGTACTTTAGGGAGAATCTTGGTGTTCTCCATATTGAGGTTTCCTCCAAGGGAAAGCAATGAGACCCATAGCAATTCTGACATGGTGAGAATATTGATTCACTCCATGTTCAGATGTAAGGGTTGAGCCATTCTGTCATGGTGAGAGGATTGGTTCCTTCCATGTCAGATATGAGTGCTATCCATTCTGTCGAGTAGGACAGATGTAAGGGCAACTGCCATTCTAGGAATGGAGGTACCTGGTCAGTTACCAGGAAAACTCAGTCTAGGACTGAGAAGCCATTGTGATGTGATAGAGGGATGTGTTCCCAGTTGATCAGATGCAAGGGATGAATCATTCTATCATAGCTAAAGGATTAAGTTCCTCCCATGTTATATGTGAGTGTTGGCCATTTCGATGAGCAGGTCAAATGTAAGTGTAGTATCTATCTTCGATCATGTTGTTGTACAGGATAATACACCTAATAACCTAAGTCTGGGGTTACCAACATACTCATTCACTTGCGGACAATTTGACTTCTAAAGTGCAGAATAGGAAATAGGAAGTTAGAAGGACTTACTTGGTTAAACAAAGATCGATCCTTGCTTAGCTTCTTCCTCTCTGCTCCTCTCCAAAAGTCTCCAGGATAGTTCCTCTTTCACCTGTCAAAAGACACTCTTCCAGACACAAGATGATTCATATATGTATAAGGAGGTTAGATAAATCACATATAATACTAAGATGTAAACATTTATCAAACTACAAGATATGAAACACATATGGAAGAAGTAACCTCTTTATTAACAGTAATAGAAAGAGTTTAGGTTACAACCCAATGCCTGAGACAAGGACTCCTCTATCACCAAAGGATTCTGAGTTCTCTGCTCCAAAGATTTCTATAGCCAATCCACCAGCATAACTTCTCTCTTCAAGTGTTACCACCAACACCCTCCCCAAGGACTGTATTTATATGGGTGAAATCAGGCAGTTCTCGAGGGTTAGGGAGGTTATAGCAGTTAGGGAGATTAAGGTAAATGGCATAACTAATCTCCGATTAGCGCGTGGTTTTGTGTTTTAAGATTGAGAGATACATTCGCAGGTCTGTAGTAGAGAAACCTGCGAATGATTTGCGACTATGCATAAGAGAAACCCATGAATACAAGGATTCGCGACTTGCTGTGAAGGAGACTTGCGAATGATGCGCGAGTTGTCAGCATAGAGAGTCACGAATACAACTCAATATGGGTAAAATGGCAAAGTAAACAGCTGGGTGTATAGGGAATGTAGTTCATCATAAGCCAAGGTATAGTGAATATGGGCAACCTCAATCCATAAGTGTCCTTTTGTGTGCCAACCTGAGGGAAGTCAGCACTCGGACGGAGAGGTGCCATTCAGGCATATAACAGATGCCCCCTAATGTGTGAGGTTAGAGGGGAATGATGGCCGAAATACATTATAATATTTAACTCCGGAGAAACTCAGAAATCCAGTGGAGCAGAAGGAGTACCTGAAACAAATACATAATAATGTCATATACAAAGTTACATCTGAGGATGCTATGTTCAATTTACTGGAACACTAGCTCCTTTACAATATTTGAGTACATCATATGATACGGGTAAAAACCACATATTTACAAAGGTGGATCAAAGCCACAATACAATAATGATGAGTCTTCAAAGATCTGGAAGCTGGATGTAGAAATGGAACATAGTCTTACACAACTTAGTTCATGTGTGAGGAACTAAGGTCTTCATAAAGGATCCCAAAGAACCAGTACAATCCAAGCCATGTGAATAAGGGTAAGCTGAAGTTGAACATGGAAAGGATTCAACAGTTTGTCAACCAATAGATGATCATTTACAACTGAAGCAAAGGAGTTCACCAATGATGAAAGTGAATCCAGAGGTACTATCGTCAAAACTCTAGGTCTTCGTCATCAGGAAGTGCTGAAACGGAACCATACTGTGATAGGGAAGGCAATAGATCCTCCAACGGATCACAAGAGTGACTAGGAACTGGGCAAAAGAAGATAGACACAAGGAAAGGATAGCAGATATAATAATGATAGAATCAGGCTATAGATCAGATAGTGGGAAGAATCCTTGAACAGTGAGCACAGCACAGAGATGACCCAAGGCAGCGTATAACAGATGAATAGGACAACTAGACTTATCTTGCATGTAGGATACATGAGCAGATTCCCCAGGTATAAAGGACAAGAGGAAGAGCAGAAACTTGAAGTGATAGCTGAACGTAGGTGTACACTGAAACATGGATATCAGAAAGCAAAGAGTGCTATGCTCAAGGATGACATGCTGCCATTACGAAAAACAAGAGAAAACTCTTTCCTTACCTTCCCTGTTAAGTTTTAACAAGTCCAGGAAAGTCAACACGGTTCCCTCTTAATTTTTTAACAAGATTGAAGAGATGGGAAAATAATGCTTGATAGGATCACTGATTCATGGATTTAATGAGCCCGAACTTGTACATGCTCATTCGGTGTTTTCACATTTAGAGAGTCTGAAAACTCCAAAGAAGACTCTAGGGGGGTCCTTTTTCGTCCAATTTAGTCTCTTGAGGCCGAAAAAGTATAAAACAAACCAAAAAAGAACTCTCTTAACTTCCGAAGAAGAAAAGGTGAACCTTTTTCGTATTTAGTTGGGGAGGTCCAAAAAAGGTTAAATTACCACCTACCCAATGCTCCTTCCAGAATAGCATAAAATAGCTTGAGTTTTATGAGTGTGAAGGAAAGCAAGATCACTCGGAAAGATCCATTTGGTTATGAGAAATGGGGCTTACAACAATAAACTCGTTGCTTTGTTCTTGAGTGTTTAACGAGCATGACAAAGACACAAAGTACACTCTGAATCTTTTTCATGTTTGGGTCCAGAGCACGAAAAAGAGAAAACTAAGCTCAAACTGGGTGTTTCTTTTCCGTAAATTTAGTCCCTCAGGTCCAGAAAAGTGATAAACCTATACCTGAGAATACTCTTCTCAACTCCGAAGAAAAGAGAGTGATCCTTTCTCATACTATTCCGCATGGTCCGAGAAAGAGATAACCTACCACCAATGCAGATGCCCGTTCACATATTCTTAATGAGCTTGAACGGACGAGATAGAAGGAGTCAGACCTGGGCCTAAAGAAACTCCATAAGGTCGGGGAGTCCTATAAAGGGATAGCTTGTAAAGAGAGATTCATAAGAAGCTCTATTTGGCATGAAAAATAGCTATGAGGAAACAGTGACGGAATGAGTACCAGAGGATCGCAATGGCATATAAGAATGATACTCATGAAAAAGGGATCCTAGCCACGGAAGAACAATGGTAGAGACAAGGGACTAATGGCTTAGAATACCATAGTCCGTGGCAAAATGTTGCATACTAAGGTTAATGTGGAGTGAGAAAATGCCAACATGTGTTGGAAAGAGCAAAAACCACCCTATAGAAGCATCAACACTTTGAAAAAGTTGGTAAACCTGTTCCAAGGCACAAAAGGGGTGACATTAGTCAATTGACATTTCAAACTATAGAAAAAGACCCACTTTACGAAATATTATTTTTATAAATAGTTTAAAAATTAAAACATTTCTCACCATTTGTACTTTTTGAACCAAAAAGGAAAGTTTTACCCTCTATCTTTGATCGCTTGCCGTGGACAATTGGACCGTCGAAATTCAGATCCATCAACTTCAGGTAAATCTACACCCTTAGCTCTTCAATTTGATCCAAACAAATTTTAAAATTAATGGTTAATTCAATATATTTCATCATCTAAAAATGTGAAAAAAATGCATTCGCGGGTTGCTAAGCTGGAAATCTGCGCATACGCGTTTAATTCACGGGTTGCTCAATAGGGAAGTCGCGAATGACTCGCGAGTTGTCCCAATGGACAGTCGCAAATGCTGCGCGATAGGCAAATGCATAAAAAATATTCAAAATTTTGAAATTTTTATGATGAATTACTGAATCAAACTATGTTTATTTGTCAGGAAAATCATGGTGCTAGAGTGGAGGGAGAGGGAACACGAGATGATGGACCAAGCAGCTCTCCAAAGTCCTTCTACCATCCAAGCATTGCGGAATAGTGGGCTACTCAAGTTCTTTTGCACATCACCAATGCGGGCCAATGTCCGCATATTAGAGTTTTTGGTCAACTATTGGGACCATGACCTAGGGATGTTCAATATCCAAGGGGAGACTTTGGAGCTTACCGCAGAGGACATCTACTTCATAACCGGGTTGTCACATCAGGGAGCACCGGTGAACCTGGAGGGCACTGGCAGGGGTGGTGACCCCTTGAGCGTCCAGAACTATGTCGATGTATTCTGCAGGCTCGGTACTCAAAAGAAGGGCAGCAGCATTCTCATTGCAGATATTCAGGATGTGACACTGCAGGTATTAGCCAGTACTATTGTCAGACTTTCAGGGTTAGCAGGGTTGCATATGGCCACTAGGACTCAGATGAGGGTGGCAGTTGATTGCTTCAGAGGCACACTCTATGACTGGTGCTCAGGAATTTCCCGTATCATGAAGAGGCAATTATCCGATTGTAGGAGGGGAAGACGCAAGAACTTTGGTTATGCTAGTATATTGGTTGCGTTCTTCTTTGAGAGGGTGCCATCTATGAGCCCTGCAGTACCATTACAGGTCTCACATCCACGTCAGCTGAGGATGAGCAGGTGGGGAGATATCTTCCTCTGCCAAGGAGGAGGAGACGTAGTACATAGCATGTACGACGATGATTTTTATACATGGTGGGAACAGCAGGTGCCGGCGTTGGAGCAGTTTCCATACGCTGGAATGGATTTCCGAGGTGACCGTGACCTAGTCCTCCCTCCAGGAGGAGCATGGGGAGAGATGGGTAAGTACCTTTTTAATTTTTAATCATTATCAAATTTTTATGAATTTTCTAATGATAGGATATATACATATGCACAATTCTAATCCTACTCATGTGTCAAAATGCATATATTGGACCAGTCCACCCTGCAGGGCACCCACGTACCTTCATACGTCCTGTTGCAGGGCAGACTGACTGAGCGAGTACCCATGATATGGATAGAGCATCTCCCTGTAGCTATGCAGGAGTTCGTAGTTGGGGTTCCACCGGCCTGGCTATGTCTTTTCAGACGGGTAGCGATAGCAGTAGTTGTATACAGGGATGCGGTGGAGGCTGCCGCAGCCGAGGAGGCTGAGGAAGCCAGGGGGCACAGAGATCACGGGGACCAAGGAGGTCCCAGTGGCCATGGCGGGTAGTCATAGTTCTAGAGAATTTTGATGGATGATGATCCATTTTTTGTATATTTTGTATATTTGGATCTATGGATTAGACTCGATCT
>LPNX010758909.1:0-10208 GCA_001517045.1 Pseudotsuga menziesii | reverse complement strand
TGTATATTTATGAAGTGTGTGTGAGATGCCAATCCAAAATGTAATTAGCATATGCATCAGATAATGAATTTTGATTTCTTGGAATGTGATTAAAAGTAATAATTTCAAACTATCTTTCCAACAAACGAATTTGCATGAACTGACGTAACAATGTAGGATTTCGTACTTGATAAGCTCGATTGAGCTAGCAAACAACCAACTGGGAATCCAAATGGACTTCAAGATGGGTAATGCCACGTGACGAAGCATCCCATAAGAGCTCAATAACATCCCTATATTTAGCAACATTATTAGAGGTAGGACCTAGGCAAGCGCCACCCGCGGCGACAAGCTGTCCTGTGGGACAATAGATAACCCATGCTGCCGAAGCTAGGTTACAAGTGTGGCGACTGGCGCCATCAGCGAAACCTACATACATTTCGGAAGACATCTGCAACAACCAGTAGATAGTATAAAAAAAAAAAACTAACAACCTAATGTACATAAAATACATACACTAATATACAAGAAAAACTGCTAAGCCTAAGCGTAGTACTTCTTCAAGTAGAGCCCATTTCTAGGCTCGGGCAGCTTATTCCCATCATAATCCACTAATTCATATGCGCCTTTACTCAATACTTTAGACACAACATAGGGTCCTAACCACATGGCCTTGAACTTTCCTGCCCCCATAGGTTCTTTATCTTGGTCCCATAGCAAGACAAGTTCCCCTTCAGACAAAATCCTAGGCTTGACCGATTTATCGTATTGAGTTTTAACCCTATTTTTGTGAGCCTAGTTAGCAGTCAGCGCATCTCTACACTGTTCATCAAGGTGTTCTAAGTGGACCAAGCGTTCTTCAAGCTCAGTCGTTTCAGGTAACACATGAATAGCTATCTGCAAGGATGGGATTTCGCATTCAATCGGTGTAATAGCTTCCACCCCGTGAACGAGTTGGAAGGGGGAAAACCTGTAGAAGTTTTGACATTGCTTCGATAAGCCCAAAGAGCCGGGTATAACATGATGTGCCAATTTGAGCGGGCTGCATCAATAGTACGTTTAAGAATAGTTTTTAAAGTCTTGTTTACAGCCTCTACCTGACCATTTGCTTGTGGATAGTATGGAGAAGAATGTTCTTATCGAAATCCGAGCATGGTGGTCAGTTCTGACATCATGTGATTTTGGAAATGACTGCCATGGTCAATGAAATCACCTTTGGAATACCAAACCTATCAATAATCTGATTGAAAATGAAGAAATCTTCCATTTCCCCGTCGGCTTTAAAGGTAGGCATTGCCTCTGCCCATTTTGTAAAATAGTCCACAGCGACAATGATGTATTTGTGCCCCCCAGCCGAGGCTGGGTTGCATGTCATATAATCTATCCCCCACTTCATGAAGGGGCCTACCGAGACAACGGGAAACAAGGGAGCAGGATGTGACCACATTTTTCTGGTGTAAAGCTGACACGAATGACAGCGCTTCACCGCTTCCACACAATCTCGAAAGATCGTGGGCCAGAAATAACCACCACGCAATATTTTCTGGGCCGTTGCTAACCCAGATAAATGACCCCCACATGCTCCACTTTGAGAATCATTTAGGACAACCTCCGCTTCCTCATGAGTAAGGCAGCGACGCAAGACTGAATCTACCCCTCTTCGATATAAAGTATCTCCTATTATGAGGTAGTTTTTAGCATGAAGTCTTAACTTACGTCGGTCTTCCCTAGAGTAAGTGGCAGGATACTTCAAAGTCTGGAGATATATAAGAATATCTCCGTACCAAGGATCAGAGGTGGCTATAAGGAAGATGTGCTCATATGGGAATGAATCATCCTCAATCACTACATCTTCTTCCATAGGAAACTTTGCTATAAGCTCAGCAAACACTAAGGACTTTTTGGATTTAGCAGATTGGAAAACCAGGTCAAACTCTTGGAGAATGACTATCCACTTATTGAATTTCCCCCCAACAATCTGTCGGGATAAAACATACTGGAAAGGTTTTACATCCGCCACTACAGTAGTGGTCCTCAGTAAGATATAGTGTCGTAATCTCTGTACAGCATAGACAGCCGCTAAGGCTAACTTCTCGACGTGGGATTACTTGAGCTCAGGCCCAACCAAAGCACGGCTAAGATAATAAACGACATGCTCAACGAGCTTGTCGTCCTCCTGAACAAGAACTACCCCAATGGTAGACTCCGACGCAGCTAGATACAATATAAAATCCCTAGAATAATATGGTGGGCGCAATAAAGGAGCCGACAACAAGGCTTTTTTCAATGCCTCGAACGCAAGTTGTGCGGTTTCATCCCATACAAAAGGGGTGTCCTGTTTGAGCAGGCGCATGAAACCTTTCGTGATCTTGGCATAATTAACGATAAAACGTCGAAGGAAGTTAGACTTTCCTTGTAGACTCTGAAGTTGCCTAAGAGTACGAGGAGGAGGCATATTGACAATGGCCTCAAATTTTAGTGGATCGACCTGGATGCCTCTGCTTGAAACAATGAATCCTAGTAGTCTCCCTGACTCTACGCAGAACACACACTTGTGGGGATTCAAGCGAATTTTATAGTATCTGCATCTCTCAAAAATCAATCGTAAATGATCGGGATGTTGGATCCTCTTGTGAGAATGAGCAGGAAGATCATCTAGGTAAGGCTCGACAATGGCTTTTATATCATGAAAAGCGAAGTTCATGGCTTGTTGAAAGGTTTCCCCGGCATTTTTCAATCCGAAGGGCATTTTCCTATATGCGAATGTACCCCAAGGGAAAATAAAAGCAGTTTTATGCTGGTCTTCCGGTTTGATTTGGATTTGATTGTAGCCGGAAAAACCATCCATAAACGAAAATACTTCACTCCCCACACAAGCATCTATGATCTGATCAATGAATGGTGTGGGGTAATTTTACTTGGGACAAGCTTTGTTAAGGTCTCGAAAGTCAGTACAAACGTGAATAGTCCCTTTCTTTTTATCAATAGGAACTGGGTTGGACACCCACTGAGTCAAAGCAATGGGATATATGAAACCTGCTTTCAACAGCTTTTCAACCTCTGCCTTCACAGCCGCCGCTTTACGTGGGTTCACGGGGCATAATTTCTGCCGAACCGGCTTGGCATCAGGGTAGGTATGGATTTCATGTTGGACAATAGATGGATCAATGCCTGGCATCTCCTCATATGACCAGGCAAAGACATCGCATAATTCCTTGAAAAGGACAGTATAGATAGCAATCTCCTCTGGAGAGCAGTTTTCTCCTATATAGATGTTTTCCACGACATCTGGGTTGACGAAAATGTTGATAGGTATAGTGGCGGAAATGTTTTCCATATTCCCCTCGGCAAACACCCCTTCCCTAGGCAAATGGTTGACAGGTACATCAACATCTCCAGGCAGTCTCACATGAAACTCTTGGTTTTCTATCTTGCTTAGCTCTGGAAGGAAATAAGACCAGTGATGAAGATCCTCACATATCTTCTCATGTGCACACATAGCTTCCAGAATGGCTTCATTGAAAGGTAAAACAGTTTCTAAGCAATCTATGGAATGTAAAGAGTTTTCCGCCCATACAGGAAAATAGACTTCTTCAAGATCATCCGAGACTGTAAGAGGATCTGGAATAGAATCAACAGTGGCTTGGGTAACAACTTGATATGCCACTTCCACTGCTGATAAGGGCACTTTCGGTTCTTGGGGGGTTGGGAGAACCCAAGGATCAGTCCTATCCACCACCGAAGCGATGGACTTCCCCACACTAGTTGAACCGATATAGTTAATCGGGGCTGGGATATCAAACGTTCCCATCAATGATGTATATAGTCCAGCCCCCAAGCTCAAAGCAGCAGGCTTGCTCCGATCAACCAATGGTACATTGGATTCCTTAGACTCTAAAAGGCCCTTTCGAGTAAAATCAAGTTGGTCAACAGTAACCAACTTGCCCTCATGTGGGAATACCACGACACGAAGAACAGCCGATGCAACAATAGTCATTGCATAAGTCCAATTCCTACCTAGAAGCAAATTGAAATCCAAGGGAGCATCAATCACTTCATCTTCAACAGACACTGCTTTGCCTGCCAACTTAATCTCGAAAGTTGGCAAGATACCATGTGGATGGAAAGACCTTCCATTGAAAGCAGTAAGTAAAGTGGTTGATGGGACTAGCTCTGGGGATCCTAGATCTTTCCAACAAGCCAGGGACATGACACATGTAGAGGCTCCCTCATCTACAACTGCCCTTCCAATGGTCTTACCACCATGGACGACATCGATCCATAGGGATACATGGTAAGGGAGGTGAATTTTGACATCCCACAAAGGAAACTTCGCCGTGAGACTCGTAGAGTCCATGCTACCTAAAGCTGCCAAGAGGGCATCCCACTAGGCGGGACAACTCTGTAGCACCTCCAAAGCTGACATTGCACATGGGGTTTGAGCTAGGTCTTCAACCACTGAGTAGTTGGAAGCAGCCCTATTGGGATTATGCAAAGTCTTCTTAAAGATACCCTTGGGTAACTTTGGCATTATTTCCGCAGGTTTCTCTATAGTGAGCGGGTTGAAAGGTTCACCTACAGCTTTACCCATCTCAGTAGTCTCTTTCTCATAGTTCTTGTTCCTGGTTTGCAACAAAGTTGAGGATCTGACCATGTTGATATAATTAGGGTCAGGAGCAATTTGACTGCCCTCTGCTACAGTAGAAGCTGATGTAGAATTCTGTCCTTGGGGAAAAGGATCCTTTAGGATAGCCGTTGGTTGAGTTTTCAACAGCTTCTGAGTTTGTTCCATGAGGGGACAAAGGTGGGTCAAGTGGTCTCCTTGGCACAAATTACAAGGGAACTTGACTTTCTTCTTATCTTTTTTGCCCCCATCATCATTGTTTGCGGGCTTAGGATTGTTTTGGTTTTGGTTTCCCTCTCGTTTTTTTCCCTTCTTCTTCTTACCGCCGGACTGCTGATTTCCCTTTTGAGAAGTTTGAGCAAAAATATTTGCATTTTGGGGAGAGGGGGCATCCTTTGTTGTCTCCGTCGTAGACTGTTTGACAAACAATTGGTGAAGTTGTTTTGTCAAAGACTCTACAGTGGGAGAATCAACGGACCCAACCACACCATCGGCATGGGGTCCAAGCTTAGGTTTCTCAGCCTCATGAGAAGGCCTAGGTGCCTCAGGGATGATTTCATATAAGATCCCAGACTGTGAATAAATCAAGTCCAACTGCTAGGCCCTGAGTATGGCTTCTTCTTCACTAGTCACTCCTAATGTGGAAACATCCTTAGATATATAGGGCAATAATGATTTAAGGAACCATTCTAATAGAAACTCAGGAGGATTGGTGGCTTTGATATGGCTCTTTCACCTCCTCCACTCTTGGATATGATCCGAGATGTGGGTAGCCTTATTTTGTCTAAAGGTGGACAATAAGTCTATTATGAAATCGTATCGGACTGGAAGCTGAAAGTGGCTAAGGAAAGCAGTAGCCAAGTCCCAGAAGCTACTAAAGGAAGCAGAAGGTAATTCGATATACCATTTTTCTGCAATGCCCGTCAAGGTCCTCTGGAACAGCCTTAATCTCACTGAATCTTCATTCAATGAGTTGAAAGAACACCATAAATCGAAGGTGGTGGCATGTGTCCCAGGATCTTCACCAGCTTTACCTTCGAATTTAGGGATATCTGAGGGAAATTTGGTGGGAACAGGTGGCCACAAGGGGTCATGCCTCACTGGGTCATTCATCAACTTTGATAAGTCTGGCAAGTTCAAAGTTGCCAGAAAAGGAATTTTAGGCCTAGCTGGTGTACTAGATGTGCCAACTTGGGGATTCGAGGGTCCTGCCCCTGAATGTCCAAAGGTAAAAGAGGGGTTGCCCCCAGACACCGGTTGTGAAGTGGGAAGGTTTCTTTGGAACAGATTCCATTCGTAGGCCACTGGATTATGGGTGGGAGGTGCAGTGTAAGTGGTTCGGGCCATCCCCATAGAAGTAGGGGTCTGAAAGACTGGAGCAGGTATCCCTCCGCTAAACAAAGAGAAGGGGGAGCTTGAGTATGGGACCGAAATAGGGGTTTGGAATTTTTTCCCCACTAGTAGAAAATGAGAAATTAATGACTAAAAAAATGACTAAAATCAGGCTATAAACGACTATTTTTGAATCGGTGACTAATAGTAGCAAATTACCACTATCTTATAGCTAGTCATATTTCACTAGTCATTAATAGCTTGACTTAGTAGTCACTGATTTAGTCATTAATTTAGTCATTGATAGTTAATGATTTAGTCATTGATTTAGTCACAGATTTAGTCATTGATTTAGTCACAAAGTTAATCATTGATTTAGTCGCTGATTTAGTCACTGATTACAACCATTAATGACTAAATATATGACTAAATAAACTACTAGAAGTTAACATATTAATGACTAAGCTAAATACGACTAAGATACAAGAAATTAGCTACTAATAGTCGTATATATGTGAATTTAGTCATTTTTGTAGTCACAAATTTATGATAGGGCACGGAGGAATCGAACCACCAACCTCCTGCCCATAATTAGGCAGGCGCTCTACCATTGAGCTAGCACCCTTTAAGAAGTTGTTATTGCTTGACAATGATGATATTCAAACAAATTTATGATAGATATCAATCTACAAACTACATAATTATCACTATTACAACTTACCAGTAACTAGTATTTATGAAAGTAGTCATTTACGCAGTGGAGAATTGTAAATAAAGAGGAGCTGCATTGGATGATTTTGCAAATCTCGATGTTTCGATCACTACTACATTTCGACCAAAAATCCGACGGCCGTATTGTCGGATTTTCGACACTTCCTGTCGCATGTACGACACTATGTTTTTTTTAAGCGTCGGAAACTTGTCGTCGGTTATCCGACATCTTCCGAAACCGTCGATTAAGCGACACCTAAGTTTACCGTCGGTTAAATGTAAAGCGTCGGTTAAGCGACAGCCTTTCTTCGACGGTAGTGAAATTTTTTAAGAAAATAATCTTCATGCCGTCGGTTAAGCAACAGCACGGCTGTCGGATAAGCGATGGTTATTCAAATTTTTTTTTTAAATTAACCTTTATGCCGTCGGTGAAGCGACGGATATAAACGAAAAGCGTCGGAAAAGCGACATATATAACCGTCGCTTAAGCGATGGAAGTGAATTTTTTTTAAAAAAAGTTTATTTTCAAATTGGGTATGTACCTTTTCAAATATTTTCAAATTCACAGCAGAAGTGCCATGTCTCCAAAGATGCAGCTATGTACCTTTTGGGTAAACTCCATTCCATACCTATGCTAGCAGCCATCACCTATCAAATTACTAATCTCTATATCATTAGAAATCGGTGATGTGACATCATTTGATATTTATCTCAATGTTTTTATATTTTCTATTGTCCAAGGAAAATCACTTTGATCATCCCTTGACAGAAACATTGTTTCTTCTTTATTGAACATCTATCAACGAGAGTTCCTCACCCTAAAGCCCTACATCTGTATATTCCTATAAAGCATAAACCACAAAAAAGGGAGTCACCATATATACTGGTTGTGACAGTGGTATTAATGGCCTTTGATTATTTATGAAAATAGATATGATTTCTTGCTCATGAAATATCAATCCTAAAGGAGTACTTGAAGTTGAAACATTATTAAGCAACTACTGGCTTTATTACATCAAAAATAAACGTCCTAGTTTTTTAGCTTTCCCTTAATTATGGATTTCAAGAATTCTTATTCCTATTATCACTTAAATTCCCCTATGAGACTTAAAACTATAAAATGAGCAAAATCCCCAAAATATTATAAATTTCATAGAGATGAAAGAATGAAAATGGAAATATTACAGCTTTAAAAAACTTGTATCAGGATATAAAAAGGGTATAATGTTCCCAATGTTTTGTATAAGACATTACCTTATACGATTGAGAGAAACAATTGCACGAAGAGCACTTCGAATCATATCTTCATTGCGATCTATTTCTTGTTTCACAGCATCCTGCTTTGTTTTGTGAGTAATCGTCTTTTCCAAGGGTTCTACCAATGAATCAAGTACTGCATCATAGAAGGATCCAATCAGTTAAACCTGAGGAACATGTCAATCAATGGTCCTTCGTGTAACATAAAAAACAGCCAGGAAAGTGAAAGCAAACCAGCAAACCTGCCAGAACTGCAGAAGCACATTTATCGGCAAGCTTTGAAAGTATGAGGTGGCACAGCATTTTCACATCATAATGATCTAGCACAAATAGAAATGTGAATGAATATTGTTAAAAAATCATGTATTAAATTGCTACTTATGATCTAAAGAATTGGGTAGATATACCAATGTATTGAACTTGATAATAAAGGAAAGCGAATACCACAAATGCATTAATTTATTATCTTAAAGCATCAAGTACACATTATTGATACTGACCATTCAAACCTGATTGCAGATAGGGAATAATGAAAGATGAAGGATTAATCTGATCAAGACAATTATCAAGCAATGTATCCACACACTCAAAATCCCCTTTTCTCAGTTCCAGCCCATCATCAACAGTGTGCTTGAAAGGACCAAGATCAACTGTCCTTATCAGTTCTTGCTGCAACAAGGAACAGGAAAGCACTGTATAAGCACAGGTTATCAATGCATGAACTGATGATTAGACAATCATTAAAAATTTAAATATGATCTTACACATGTTCTATTCCATACCTTGACAACTGTCTATTCATATAGAAGAGGTAGCAATTCTAGAAGGAGGCCCTTTATTAGGTTTGGCTTATTGTGAGCTGCTGTGCTCAAGGCTGAAACAGCTGCACGCCTCACATGCTGAATGCAAACATACAGAAAATGTTAAGAAACAGACAACAAAGAAAATCTCATTATACCATAGTTATGAGCTAAAATACATTCTTGATGTATTTTAGCTCACTTTGTCTACCATACCAAATGCATTAAATCCTAAAGTGGATCAAAGAATTGAATATGGACTTGAAAAAACTAAATAGACATATAATTTTAAACAAAACATTTAAGGCATTAAAATCTCGAATTACGTTACTAAGATCCAAACTGCATTTGTTCATAAATGGAATATTTTTAAAATAACACGTTTGTATAACTTTCTGCACCTTTTCACATAGCACTTTTCAGCTGTGTCTCATATGCTTTTCAAACCCAATACCTCGTGCTTATATTGTATCTATGGTATATAATGTCTCAGGCTTGAAAAGAACAAGGATTTGAGTAAGGAACCCATTTTCTTGCTTTCCATGAATATGTGAAAAGAAAAATTCGGTCAAATATGACACTGGTTAGAATGTAGTTAGGGGCAGTTTTGGAAACTCATCAAGTATAGAGCACCTCTCAAACAGGATAAAATGTTAAAATAGCAATGGCTGGTGAGGCCTTCCAATTTTCAAGGGACAACAGGGTACTGATAATAGGAGAGGTCCCCAACCCTAACATAAAAATATACAAAATTTCATGAGTAATGATTAATCACAAATAAACATGATCGTCTCCATGTTTCTTGCTATCTCCATGTAACATCCAATTAAAGAATTTGAAATTGGCATAGATAAACCCCAACATCAACATCTGATACGATGATATAAGTTATAACCATCATACATCACCACTGATCCAGGTTGCAGCTCTGCTCTGCACTAAATCTCTCTCCTCCAAGAGTAAAAACTATTGCTGCCACTCACAATCTCTTGTCTTGTTGTCATTGCTTCTCTTCACTTGCAAATTAATGTTTAAGAGAATTGGAAACTTGTGGATGTCTTGAAAGAAAGTGGGGCCAAAGCATAAAGAACAAAGATCAAAGAAGAAACAAATTTTTAATATTTATGGGGCCACCAGCCCCACAGGAGAATCTCCTGTCCCATGTGCATGTTAACAGGGAACATTCACAAAACAACTTTTCTCGACAGGTTATGGCTCAAGAACGTCCTTGATCTGTCCCCCTACATATCAGGGACCAGTGTGGGCATCCCTAATGCATCTCCCCTATCTTAAACATAGGAGATACAGGAGCACATGCCAGACGCACAAGGATTTGTCACTGGAAGATAGTGTCAGGCAAATAAATCAATCTTTAGTATAGATGTCAACATATACTCCCATAATCTACAAGTCATCTCCATGTTTCTTGCTATCTCCATGTATATTTAAGATGCAAGAGAGGGGAGATTTTTTATGAAACATCCATGAGACCAAAAAGTCTATGG
>LPNX010758896.1:152165-327790 GCA_001517045.1 Pseudotsuga menziesii | reverse complement strand
TATATAATGCTTCAACACCAATTGCGACTTTCAATCGAACTGTCCAAGGAAATTGCCTCCTGAAATATATATAATTAATAGCTAGGGCTATAACCAATTCTTAGAAAAGAGAAAACATACAATACATGACACCATGATTCCCAAAATGTATGACTAAATATTTATGCATGATTCTTAAAATGTAATACTATTGATTACAGACCAATAAGTGTAATGATGTGGGTGTGCTTCAATAGAGTAAGAATCTCACCTGAGTTGATAGGTATGTAATAGAAATTTTTGACACAAATGAAATTTGGATTTGTTATGTTGTTCATTGGGTGTGCTTCCATAGAGTAAGAATCTCACATTAGTTGATGGGTATGTAATAGACATTTTTGACACAGATGAAATTTGGATCTATTATGTTGTTCACGGGGTGTGCTTCAATAAAGTAAAAATCTCCCCTGAATTGATGGGTATGTAATAGACATTTCTGACAACGAAAATTTGGATCTGTTATGTTGCTCACTGTCACAATGTCTTGCATGTTAACTCCGAATCTAGTTGCAATTGAGGCGAGAGTATTATGATCTTGTAGAAATAACTTAAGAGAAAATTCAATACATTATTGGAGCACCCACAGAGGAGATCCATAGTGACCACCACCCCAAATGTGCAATTATTGATGTGCTAGACAGTTATGCAAGTCCTTCAAAATCTATTTCCACCATTGGTGCCAAAAACCCACCATTTTTCATGATAGTATGTATAGTGCTAGTCAGATATTGCTTCCTAGAAAGGAAGCAGGAACAACTCTTCTTTACAAATACATACCGATCCTTGGTGTGGTGCTGAAAATTTTATCAAAGGTAATGTCAATAGGGGTAACCATCAAAAAGTGATTGCACTATTATCAATGTCTTAGTATCCTTTAGCTGTGATAAAGGATTCACAAACCCGAGTAGTGTCAGAGCAATGAAAAGGATTGGTGGAGTAAGATGCTGCTGGAGCAGAGAAGCTTGTAAAGAATGCAATAGACAAAATCAATACTGTATGAATGAAATTTTGGAAAACCTGTAATCGATTCATAAACTTCCTTATACATATATCCTTCTTAGTACTGCCCTGTTGCATTAGTCTCCATAATTGGAAGCAGGAGGGTTTGACAGGTAAAACACATGTTGGATAGTTTGATATATGGCATTGGCTGGTGGAACATTTTGTCCCTAACTCAGATAAGGACCTAGTATTACTAATTTCACGCTACAGTATCAATTTAAAGCCGCCTAACTCAGATAAGGACCTAATATTAAGAATTTCATGCTACAATATCAATTTAAAGCCGCCATTTTTTTGTTGGGTATAGCTGCAAAGACTACTAACTAAATATTTACTCATCGGCATCAAATTAAATATATATTTTGTCTTTTCCATATAAGCAGATAAGCAATTTATCTTTAAGGTATAGAATATTACCTTTATATTATTTAAGGGGATTGATTCATAGCCTTTCAGCCTAACCCCTTTATTGCCTCAGCGTGTATCACAGTCTCGACTCCAAAATCCGATTCTGGAATGAATATGTGCACTTTTCAGGAAGAGAAAGACACGTGTAAAAGTACATACACTTACGTCTTGTCAGTAACCTTTCCACAAAGACACGCGTAAAACCTATGAACAATGCCTCAGCCCAGGAGAAGACACATGTAAAAGTACCACTGGCAAGAGGGACGACGACATCTACAGTGGTTTAGAACAAAAATTCAGAGAAGACACGCGTAAAAACCTACATTATTTTCTCAAACAAATGCATACACATCCATCTTATCAGTAACCTTTCCATAAACAAAATATTCTGGAGAAAGATACCTGTTAAAACTACACTCACAATTAGTGAACAGAACCATTACAAGTTGGATAGCCTTGATCTCAAAACGTCCAGTTGAAATTAAGATGCTCTAATATCCAAATGCTACTAAAAAGTCACAGAAATTGATATATGAAGATGTTGGTGCCCACATTGCTAGCCCAAAATCTGAAAACTATTATAATTAAAGCCAAATTAATTCTGCTGAAAATTTTCGTTAGTGCAGAATTCCAAGTTTCAATTTTACAGCTCTAAATCACTAAGATTTCTTGAAACACAGAACTCTCAAAAGTAGTCTTGATGCTTACAGAACACTAAAAAGTAGTCTTGATGCTTATTGCAGTAAAAAGATTTATACCTATGGTTTAGAGTCTTAGACTATTCAGAAAGAAATATCTTGTGAAAGATTTTACATCTCCATGAATGGAAAATTGAGAAAATCCATTATGCAAGTCAAAGAAAAACCTTACCTCCTGCAAGGCAAATTGAGAAAAGCCATTTTATAATGTAAGTGATTCTTACCTCCATTTTTTTCAAAGAAAAACCTTGATAAGGAACCCACACACTTCCTAGCAAATAAACCATCCCAAATCAAACCACACAGAAAAACAACATCACTTTGTAGCGGAGAACTTAGAAATGTAGAAAGTCAAAAAAATCCAACAGCCCACAAGTAAGCGATGAGCTTCAGTCAAGGAAAAATCCTGGAACTCAAATGGAAAGAAACATCAAAAATTAAATCAGCAAGCATTTGAAACTTGTAAATTGAAAATCCAGCTAGTCACAGTCTCTCCCAATAACTAAACCAGCCACACAAGAAATAAGATGCCGCATAATATTATTGCCATACCTCAAGAAAAAGGAGATAAAGTCCAGACTCCACATCTGGTCGACAAATTTTTGCAGAAATAAACATGAGAAAACGTCAGACTTAATGTCAAGAGCATAAAAATTACAATGCTTGGAGGACAAAACCAAAAACAAAAAAAAGGGGCTAACAATTCAATGTGAAACCAGAAACAAACCCTGAAAGAGAAAAAAGTAAAACAAAAACATATCTTGCATTAAGATTTTGCTGCGAGTTGTGACAAAACCTAACACTTATTCATAAAAAAGAACACATAAAATGGGAAGATTTAGCAAGTAGAAAACCAACAAAATCAGAAACAAAATATAACCCATATAAAAGTTTCCAATAAGAACAAAAACAAACACAACCTGCATGAATTGGACAACATTTTTACAAGAAGAAAATATAATCTCAAAGAAAATGGTAAAATTTACTTCGATTGCCAAAAACTTGTTCACAAGTACAGCCCATATCAAATTGCTGACAAGAAGGAAAGAAACTTGATGGAGTAAAGTTAGTAAACAACCCAAATTAATTTTCCGACAATTGAACCGGAAACAAAAGAGCTATAAGGCCCTAGCAATACCAGCAAGCATTTCTCAGAGATAATCATAAACTCCAAAAAACTAACATTCCTTGCCCTATTTCCATAAGACAAACCTGAAACACAAACAAAAATACATCCCATGTGAAATTATGAAATCAACAACTCTAATCCAATCCTTTATCTGCATAAAAAACATGTTTTCCCAAGTGAAGCCAATTGAGGGTCTTTAATATAAGTGAGCAATGGGCTTCATAGATGATAAAGTAACCATAGAATGAATTCATAGATAATAAAGGAAGCATACAATGAAAATCATTTTGGTTTCCTTCTTTGAATCATGTAGAAGTGGGTTGTAGTAAAATGTGATGAAGGGAAATAGGCATCACCTCAGAATCTCTAAAGTACTCTTCATTTTTCCCTTTGAAGATTTGTGCTACAGGTTTTCCACCTGCAAACTCTTCAATCAACTTATCATTGCACATATACAACAAGATACATATCAAAATGTTTCGTATTACAAGGAAAAACATATGCAATATACAATTGAGAATGATAGTTGACTTTCAAATTCACATCCTCGGCCTTTGTAACATACATGTCAAAGAAGTAATACCATAAAGCTTCTGACAGAATTCTTCCCACAGTGGTATTTCCGCAACCCATCATTCCTATAAAACAACAAATTACTTAAAAGTGTATCGTATTACATATTGTGGTGACCCCACTCCTTTCTTTTATTAATATTGCACAGATTCCAAGAGTATATATAGTAAAATTTGAAAATGATTTTTTTTTGCCAAGATCCGAAACTTACCAACAAGAAATATGCTTTTGCCATCCAAGCCTAGGGAAACCTCTTCAGCCTTACTCTGCAACACAAGTATTCCATGGAGAATTAGAATTATTTGACAAACTAAGTTACTGGTCAAACCTTGCTGTCAGATAAGAAATGTGCTACTCAAAACTCTTTAACCAATGAGTGAAGTTGAACATAAGACCCTCTTCCATTCCCTTTAGACCTTTAGGCTTTGACTGAAAAGGAAAGAAAAGATAAAAGTCGAAGCCAAACCTTCAAACCCAACGTCCCCTCAGCACTGCCCGTGTCTGTTTCAGAAATAGTTGCATATTAAATTTAGAAGCTATTAACAAAGAAGAAAATACACCAGTCCAACTTAACTCAAGAATGTGCCCAACTTTAATGAAAGCCAAACTTACTTACGTGTTTGAGATCTAATAGGCATCTCTGACTAATATTCTTGTTGGATGTATTTCAAGGTTTTTCTACATAATTGAATGCATTTGATTTGAGTTATGGGGCATCTATCCAAATATAAAACACAAGATGTTTGTACAAAAAGATGAACCCTGGACCTTCCATTCAAACCAAGCTTAAAAGACGCTAGAATCTTAATGATACAAGCATAAATGGCACAAAGTGAAATCTATTTGGGATGCAAGGGTTTTATTTAAAATCTAGCTCCTTGCTCGATACATTCTATACATGGTGCTCCTAACAAAAGGAAATCTTTATAACACAGGATTAGCACATGAAAATTACAGCTATTGCAAGAATGATGAAGATGTTGACCATGCTTTTTTAAAGGTGCCCATTTTCAAATTGCTCCAATGTGTGGAGTTTGCATTTAAAAACTTGCTAGCTTCATATGAATGTTGCAGCCTAATCAAACTTGGCAATGAAGGACATAAATGGAAGTGAATTAGTAAAAGTTCAACTTACACTGATTTGTAAAAGATCACACTTGGCAATGAAGCACGGAAATGGAAGTGAATTAGTAACCAATTCCAAAAGAAGAGGAATTAGGTGCACTCCAAAGTGGTCTCATGGTAGCCTGTGGCTGATCAAAGCAAATGAAAACTTTAGAGTGGTTATTATACCCCATTCCTCAGAATAGGAAATCTGGTATGTTGCAAGGACAAGGATAACAATAATAATTGAAAGGAGTCTGAACAGACTTCATGGATCTAGATTTAGTCTTTAGATGATACCAAAATATTCTGAGGAAAGATAAGACTACAGGATTAAAGACAAGCATGTGATACCTGGATCATCCAAGGATGGTCTCGAGTGTTGTTGCATGGCCATGGAGTCCCATCGTGCATGGTCCATCCCTCTTCGGGCATTTTTTGTGCTTTGGCCACAAGAGCATTAATTTGGATCTTGTACTCTGAAATTGGGAAAAAGATGGAAGATGTCAAGGGAAAGAAAAATCAATAGACCAACAATAGTAGCACTGGCAATTTGGATACTTTAATGTGCACTTGCCTTCATTGCTCTCCATTCTTTATCCTTCAAATAATCGATGGTTGGTGAAGATGAGAGAAAAGTCGTATTTTTTAAGAAATGTTAGGATCCCACAAGTAAAAGAAATGACATATCTATTCCAATAGTGAATCTGATAGTATTGAAGTTTGCAGAGCATCGGTTCAATGACAAAATACAAAATAGACTTAACTCGAACTATTTCTGGCACGTTCAAACCGAACGTATGCAAAATTACATGTCTAAATTATATTCTTCAACTCTTTGCCATAGGGTAGGACTTACCACATGGTTCTAATAATGCACTAAAGGGAGGAGCACCAAAAACATGGAATGCCTGAGGTGAAAATGTTGGAAAACAGTGTAAGAAATTCTATTATCTAAGTATACAAAGGCATTGTGATCAGATCTCCATCCATCTGTTGACGTTGGCCACAAAAAAACCAGGCTCTTCCTCTGAGCCTCCCACAAGTGGAAGAAGCTCCAAAAGGGAGCTTAAATAGAAAAATGCATAGATAAATAAGCCATTAGGGAACCGATCCATGTTAGATGGCTCCATTTAAAACAGTTCCTGCCAGTTATCTTAAGTGCGAATATTTGAATTCTACATTTATTATATAATCAATTTGTAAGACAATATTCCCATACTTTTGCAAAAGAAAGGAAATGAGCTTCTAGTAACCTATGTAGGAACCAAGGCCCTAATATGGGTCTGAGCAACAATTCAACAATTAAAAGAATGAAAAACTCTTTGTTGTATTTATAAATCCAATGAGCAGGAAAAAAAAGTTTCAGCAACTGCACTAAAATTCAAAGCAAGCCATTAATTAAAAAACACACTATCAGAAAAAATTCTCGGTCAGAAGATTATTAATCCAGGCATTTCACGTCTCATGTTATCACTCCCTTTATGATTATTCCTGAGTCCTTAGTCTCACAGTTTACATTTTCTGTATTGGAAAACAAATGATTCATCATGCACTATGATAGTATTGACTCAGTTATAAATCTAAATCCCAAAAACATAAAACAATATTCTGTGCATATCTCTGACAGACGGTGAAATATCCAGAAGAGGGCATGCTTATTCAAATTGAAATGATATTTTTCATTATCTAAGCATATTGGTGGAAAAAGTGTGGTGAAGCAAGAAAATTTCAATATAACAAGTTACAGTCACTCACAGTTCGATAAGGAAACGAGGTCACATGCCTGCCATCCACATTCATGTGATATCCTTCTAATCCTGCCCTTAAAGTAAGTACGGACAAGCGATCCTCTGCAAAGGGAAATGTTCAATCCATTGTTGGCTTCATTTCACGACCAATAAACTGATTCAACCACCATGTTGTCTTAGATTCTTTAGGTCCTTCGTCATCATCTCGAATCCATTTTCACATTTGACGTTGATTATGACACTCAAAGTGGTATCAACCTAAGATGTTTGAAATCTTCAAAGTGACAATCCTTTGCTATTTTCTATTTATGGGTTCAACACAAATTGCACTGTGACAATAAAAGAGGAATTCAAGAATCCTCTATTTTCTCACCTATCTCAGCCAACTAAAGAATGGATAGGTGGAAAACAAATGTAGACCTTTTTGAATCTTACACAAAACTAAGTGTTCTTACTGGGCTAAGAGTGTGACCATTGCCTATAATAACTGCCTTTTTAATAACTTAACTATAGTTTTACACCAAATCTTGCACAAAACCCCAAAAAAATGGTCCGACTATCTGGATGACTTACAATCGCATTCATTGTTTACAGCAAGTAGCATAGTACCAGATCTTTATTAGTGTATGTTTTCATTGACATGAACAGTGAAAAATACCATATACACTTAGGACCGAGAGAGAGAGAGAGAGAGAGAGAGAGAGAGAGAGAGAGAGAGAGAGAGAGAGAGAAAGAGATCTGCCAATCATCTAGTTTATGCCAGACATCAGGGGAGGTTTGTACAAAGCTCTAGTAATGTCCTGAGTACATTCTCCACCTAGAGTGCACAAGTACACCATATAATTCATATTTCAAATCTCCCTGCAATTTGCAGAAAAAAGCTAGATTAGGAAAACAGAGTTTGCTTCAGATAAAGAAAACACTAGTTTTAAATTACATGCAAATGGGATGATAATGATAAAGTACCTGATTGTCTTCTTCATCATTAGTAAAATGATTCAAGTCCAAAACTCTAGGATATGTAAGTTCTTTGTGTACTTTACTCCCAATGATCCCAGTATTGATGAAACATTTAAGCTAGATTGAAGGAATCTTAGGTTCACTATCAATCGTAAGCTTTTTTGAAAAAAGAGCTGCCAAGTTTGAAATTCTCACATTCATACTTGGCATCACATTCTAAAGTTTCTGCTCTCATGAAATAATCTAATGCCTCTGTTATTGAATTCAAATTCTCTACTTCCAAACTCAAATCAATAAGAGGATCAAATGTGTCTGAGCAGTGTGAGCAATTGACACACCTTATCTGAAACAATTACATTAGTGTTATTATCATAGTTAAGCCCGGATGAACATTGAAATTACACGATAAGGTAAGAATTTTAGTTGTGAAAAATATCTATGCTATGTATCGCACCTTGCAAGACAGAAGAAGCAACTATGAAAAACAGAGTGACTGCAATACAACATACATTTCAGACAATGCCAATAAAGTGATCCCTCTCAAACCAGTGTATAAATAAGGATAAGATTCAAAGTTACACAACATCATTCAACACTCTTGTATAAGCAAACACATTAAATAATACCGCCCTTTTGATCTTAGAGAATCATGTCAGATTGCAACTTTTACCATGCACTGTTAGAACTAAAGCTCATCAGAAAGTACCTTGATAATTTCAGATATCAAGCCAAGGACAAGATGAGGCTACAAATACAATGCAGAAACACGGCAATTAAACCAATTTCCAAAATAGAAGGGCCTCTCCATTTATAAAGTCCTCAAAAGGCAGGTCCAGACATCGTATGAGTTAGAAAACAGAGTCCATGTCCCTATCAATTAGAGAACCAAAATGCACCTACTTTCTAAAGAGCATAAAGTTATAATGTTCACAACCGACTTTCTCAGTTAAATGAATCTTTAGAAATTGCAACCATATAGAAATATTATATATTGATAGAGAAACCCTTTATCTTTTTCAAATTTATCAATGTATTATTAAGAATCTACTTTAAAGATTATTAAGAATCTACTTGAGTATTACCTTTCAGACCGTTTTCAAACTATCCTAGGAAATGCAACATAACAGGGAAAAATACATGGATTTCAAACTATCCTGGGAAATGCAACATAACAGGGAAAAACACATGGATATTATTTGTATGGAGGCATCACATGCACATGCAATCAAATATCAGGTAATTATGAAGATGATTAAAGTGACAAAAAAATTGATTTAAGCATCGAAGAATTCAACAACTCAATAATAATTTGTATTTGAGGTAGAATCCATCAAAAGGAGTTGGTTACTAACAGTAAAATCAACCCTTAACATCCATTCAATTCTACAAATACTTTGCAGAAAAGAACAACCAAATAGTGAGCGAGTTTTATATTATGCGAGATGTCAAATATAAAATTCTAAAGTGCAATGGAGTAAAATAGTGAAGAAGACACAAACTGATACATAAGAAAGGGTGAATCTCCAACACAAACCAAATCAAATCCTTCATGTTTAACCAAATAAATCTCACAGTTCTTGAGGACTCATAACAGAGACCCTACTTCTCCCCCTAATCTACCATCCCCTGGTACTGATTTTTTATTTGTTTTCATAGATTTCATTGTCTCGAATCTGATTCTCACAGTCACCACCTTATGCCATCAATGCTCGATATTTACTCTTCTCTAGGTTATTAATATTTCAACCACTTTCTTCAACGATCTCCTTAACACTTTGACTTTCAACCCTTGAACTAACATTTTCAATCATTATTATGCTCACTACACAATCAATGTCGAATTTTCATGTATGAGAATGAAGATATCTAAACTCGGCCATACCTGGTTTTGTAGTGTATTAAAAACAAGGGCGGATTCCAAATGGTAATTGAGTCGAGTTGAAAAGTGAAATGATTTGATAGATGGCGGTGATAAAAGGAAAGTAATACTTAGCATGGTGCTGTGTATGCTTGATGACGGTTAGATTTTGAGTTGCTCAAAATTTAACCACGATCAAACATACACAGCAACATTAAATGATCTACAACATACTAAGTATTGTTTGCCGTGCTCTGTATACTCAACCAATACCATGTATGGAATTTGTGAAACAGTTGGATGACGATAGCATGGTGCCATCATTTATATCCTATCAATCTGACGGACACATGGGATGTTTTTGGCTGATTTTCACAGTGCTTATCTATCTGTGTTTGAGGTCTTAGTGGTTGAGTTATGTGCTTCCATAGTTTGAATCCCACATCTCTTTGGTTGGGCCTCAGTGAGTTATGAAATAGGTAATTTAATGATCTAGGCCATGAAACCATCAGGTAAAGACCACAGCCAAATAGAGAGTTAGACATGTAGCATAAATATATTTATGCCAGTTACAACAGCCTTAAATATTTCAATATTAGGACATATAACTCAGAACACTCAGCTGTTGAATTGAGCTAACATAGTATGGCAGTGGTAATATATAAAGGTGGGATCAACTATATAGCTTATTTGACCTACCATCCCATCATATAAGTCCTCAGATACAATATGTAATTCAACAACCTATATACAACTATATAGAATATTTCACTTACCCACCCTTCAACTAAGCCCTGTGTTCCAATATTTACTACTGTTCATCCAATGGCCTTTGAAGAATTGAGGCGAATTGTATGATTTTCATTGATTTGCAATGGATTAAGCTTTGATTTCGTATTTATTGCTCGATCATCAATGGTGCCAGGAACAATGACATTGATAAATTTACTGCATCATGCCCACAAAAATAGAAACAATAATTGTCTTCATTCTCAGAAATATGACAACAGCTAGTTGTATGAACAAACCACAAGATCCAAGTATAGTCAAAACTTAATGAAATGCAGCTGTCCTAAAATTGCAACAAGGCTGTAATTATTAGTTAATTGAGTATTCATACCATAGAAGAATGCCATCTTTCATTATATCAAAGAGATAATTTGTCATAGGATCAATTGGAAGGTATCTTTTCATCACTGGATCATCAATAATGTAGCTATTGATATGAGCAACAAATGCCACCTTCTCAGATTCACCAATTGTGTGAAGCAATGTTGTTGGGGCATTCTTCAGAAATGCAGATTTGTTCTTGGAACCACCTAATTTTGTATTTTCTCATGTCTGCAAATTAAGATTACAATTCAGGAAATTCTCTTGACCTATTATTCAAAGCTAGATAAATTCAATTCAACATACAAAGCAAAGAAGGAAAATAACTTAATCATGCATGAGTCTCATTTCCATACAAGCTTTTCCCGAAAATATAATTAGAATGTCAAAATTCACCTCTTGAATTGGTGTCAATAGAGTACCAGGGGCACTTCCCCTCATTGGCTATTGTATCAAACCTGTCAATTACATACCTCTGGTACTCTTACATGATGTGCCCTCCACATTAACTTCAACCTTCCTGCAAAATTTGGGATTGTGAATTTTGGATTTTCTCATGAAACCCACCTTTTTCCACATGGTAAATGGATATTGAAAATTCTCTGGATTCCATACACCATAATGCCCTAGTCCCAAGTGCAATATTGATCTTTCATACCCAAAATAGTTTCTGTTAAAAGTTGTTGTTTTGAACCTCATAGCCTCCACATTGTTGTCCGTTGAAGTGAACCAAAACATGAAAATGAGAGAATTAGAGCCAACTGATAACATGAGAAGAGATTTGTGCGAGACCTCTCAAGACTGACAATTTGTTTTGAATTGTAAGATGGTTTGCTTGGGGCTAGAGAAGGGGCTATCTGCATTAAGACCATATGCACATAACTCTTTAGGGGGCTTCAACCTTGGTCTATGTATTTGCCAAGTGAGATATGGCTAAAATATTTAAAATTACGTCATCTATATAACTAGTAGTTTCTATTTGTATAAAGAATAATAAAAAAAATCTCAAAAATTACATTCTTATGATTTAGAACAGAGTTGTTTTTCAAATGTATCCCTAATTTTAATGACATTATTGTTTCCAATGTTTGTACATATTTATAAAACTTTAAAATAAAATAAAATAAAAACTTTGTTTGATATACCTATAAAAGACTCACATGATTATCATCCTAGACTTTACTTTGATTACAAAGAAGATTGAGGTGATGCACTTTCCATATTCTTCCTGTCCATCTTGTTTCAACTTTTAAGTGATATCACCTTACTTAAGACGCGCATGCCTTTGAAATAAGCAAGCGACTTCTAGTTGTACAACAATATTCCATAACCCGAGTGGGGTGAGGTTTTTATTTTAAGTTAGAAATAATAATGGGTAAAAAAACCTACTTCTTACAAGATCCATCTCCAGGCTAGGTCTATGATGGGGCCAATCTTGAATCTTAATCCCTCTGGCCACGAATAGATCCAATATGGATCTATGCGAGTTTATCACCATATAACATACATACCATACGGGGAGCATTTATTTTGGAATGTTATTGCAGGTAAGAGAAAGAAAAATTGAATTGAATAATATGGATCTATGCTAGTTTGATCACCATATCACATAGCATACACGGACGATTTTATACTTCAACTTTATTGCAGGTAAGATAAGGAAAAATGAATTAAAGAATAATAATACAATGTTACCTGAATTCCAAGCCCAAGGGAGTCCAATTGTGTTGTGATCCTCCTGTCTTGATAAATTGATCTTGCGTCTGACAAAGGAAGATTTGAAAGCTCATTCAACTTCACTATGTTTTGCAAGGCACAGGGTAAGATATTGCCATAACCAACGTGCTCTAAGACAAATTCCTCCAATTTGGCATTTAAAGTTTGAAGGGTATAATAGAGGATGGGCAACACAACAAAATGATTCTCTACCCGAATCCCGCCACTCTTAGAACAGAATACATAATGTCCAAATGGACTATAAGGGCTTAGTTTGATTAGACACTTTATAGCAGCTATCAAGGGATTGTTGGGACTCATGTTAACTGCACTCTTGTAATTCACCACGACCGAACACTGCTATACTACATTACTGAAAAACTCACTAATGCCATCTGAGTTTAAAGGGAGGGCTTCTTCCATTGTTGTGTCAGTGGAACCCATAAAATCCCCCGCAGTCTACAAGGATTTCTTCCAATATGGCAACAGTGCCTCCAAGGGGTTACGCACAGATATAGAAAGGGCCAACAAGATTCGAGAGAAGACATCACATCCTAAAACAACATGATAGAACTGATTTTCCCACCCCTTGTGACAAACTGCTCGTGCCATAATTTCATCACCAACCAAAGGGAAACCAAATGTGATGGAGAAAACAGATTTAGGCTTACCGGGCTGCAACTGTTTATCCAGCATCCATAACGTGGCTAAAGAAGCAATAGCCCCTCCCATGGACTGACCAGTAAACACCATGGTTTTGCCCCTTTCATATTCCAGGCGGGTCTGCAATAACAATGAAATACGAAATGAGGAGGATGATAATTCCTGAGAAACGATCTATGTGTGCTTATTTGTAACGAGGTTTATGTGTAACTGTGCACTAAATTTCACTTTGCATTGAGTGCATAGACAATTAGTACAATTCAATGAAAAAAGCGTTTGATATACACCTAGAGATCCAAAGCTCAAACATATTTTCAACTTTAAACTTCACACACATCATAAAATGGCCAAGTTTCTCAAATAATGAACTTGGAGAAATACAGCCTTGCATATCAGATGTTTGGAAGTGTCTTAAGAAAAACTAAAGTTTGTGTTTGTGTGCATTTATTATCGGTTTCTACAAGGTTGAGCATATTATAGCTTTTCAAAAGAACTACTCTGGTACAAGGGCATGGCCGTTTGTGGATTTATGAGCACAAAGCCCCATGGAACTGAACCTGGGCTTGGTAGACTCACCCTGGTGTAATCCTAAACCGCGGTCTAATTAACAGATTGAGCCTATTCATTATCCTCCGAAGGATTTTAATTTCTATAAAGATCACATAAATTGACCTACTTTAAATGTAAACATTTTAATGTGGGACCAATCAAATTCAACTGTGAATGTCAGTTATTTCACAGTCCAAGTTCCTTTCATGGTCGAACAGTGCTGCTAAGCCTCTCTTATTGAATTTGGCGACATAGAAAGTTAAGAAAAACAAAAAATGACTATATCTATTGAAACTTGGATTATAGCATGGTCATTTGTATAGGTACATAGGCCCCTACAATTGAACCCAGGACTGGTAGACTCTCACTGACGTACTTCTAAACCACAGCCCAGCAACAGATTGAGCCTATTTATTATCCTCTAAGGATCTTAAATTCTTAGGATGTCAAACATTTATGCCTGTGAGCATGGAATAAAGGTAACATAAATTGACCTGCTTTAAGGTAAACATTTTGATGTGTATCTGGGCATAATTCTTCACAACCGAAGTTTCTTTCATGATGGAACTACGCTGTTAGAGATTTTGACCATATATTATTGGACTCTAGGACCTAAAAAGTAAAGAAAACCAAAAATGACCATGGTATTATGCCCAGTTCCAGCATATAGATAACTTGAAATGAATTTTTATATCAAACGCCATGAATGTGCACCATTTGGGTGCTATTTCATAACCAGCGTTTGAAGGTGAATAGAATGCTAGATTAAAGCCCAAAGCTCCGAAAGCATATTAATTAAATTGTTCAGCTTGTTTAAAAGGTAGGGACAATATTTAAACTGCCATAAATCTATTTTAACTAAAACCTTAAAAAATTATAAACTGTCATATATTTATTTAACTAAAACCTTAAAAATCTGAAGTGAATAGATTGTAGATTCAGATGGGTTTACTCTATTTTTAAGAGAATTGAGGCACTTTCAATTCTATCAAGAAGATACCAATTACTTCCTATCTTTAGTACACACTTTTTACACAGAACACATATCTTCCTCATAGGGATAGCAACATAGCATTTCACTTCTTTGAACACAATAACTACAAAATATTCTGAATAAAATAATTGGATTTTAACTAGAAAGCGCTCGTAAGTTTTCTTATAAGGAAAAAAAATGAAAGATCATAATACTCTTCTTCCACACCACAAAATATTCTGAATAAAAAAATTGGATTTTAACTGGAAAGCGCTCGGAAATTTACTTTTAGGGAAAAATGAAAGATCATAATACTCTTCTTCCACACCACAAAATATTCTGAATAAAAAAATTGGATTTTAACTGGAAAGCGCTCGGAAATTTACTTTTAGGGAAAAATGAAAGATCATAATACCTCTTCTTGCACACCAAAATTGTTCCAAATAAGCATAAATTGGATGAAAGCACCCACTAAAAACTGAAAGATCATAATACCTCTTCTTGCACACCAGAATTGCTCCAAATAAGCATAAATTGGGTGAGAGCACCCAGATGGACGGAGGCTAGCCGGTTGTTCCCATCTTTCATCCACTCCAGACAACCGATATTGTTAATTTGGCATTCTCTGAATTTGGTTGCTGTGGACCCAAAGATAGGAGGATCAAGAGAGCCACTGAAAGAGAAGATAATTGTATTGTCCTTCTTAGCCCTCAAATGGCTGAGATCATCACGTCCACTAGTATAAACTCTTCGAGATAGCTCGCGGGCATCCTACAATAGGCTTTCCGAGAAAAAAGACCCTGGTTTTCCCATTAACCTAACAATATATACACAGAATCCAACAAACAATAGCAGGCGTCTGCTAGAGAATATTTGCGTTACACTTATCCACCAAAAGCTGCACAAGAGTGTATATATTGTGTGAATGGATATATACCTTTAGTTCTGACTTGGAAAACCCTGAAATGAACTTTTTGAGATGTAAATTCGCTCCTCCCGCAACTCAACGCTTTGTTTTGGAGGTTGTTGTGGGAGGATGAACGAGAATGTATAGTGGAAAAGAGGATGGGGTTTGTAGAAAGCTCACCGTCAGACTGGGAGTATGCCAATAGTCCATAGTCGATATCCCTCGACTGGGTTTGGAGGATGCAGCAGACTGGGAGTATGCCAATAGTCCATAGTCGATATCCTCCAAAGGAAACTGTCAAAATACCCTGCAGAATCGAATCACACAGATCTAGAAAGCCATATTTTGGAATCCATTTGTGGGTTCACCGATGCAATCCAAACTACTAGACCCTTCGACACTATTTTCAATTTTGAAGTTATCGCAAAGCGCAAAATCGGAATTGGAAGCGCTGACAGGAAAATCAATCGCTGCCTCCACACAATTTGATGCACCGTTCGAGCTCTGCCATTCCCGACTGGGCCCGACAAGCCCTTCATCAATTTCTGCAAAACTGCCATTAAAAGAATCAGGTAGCGCAATTGGCCTGGCCACTAAACTACCATTCTCGTATAACTTAGAATAATTCAAAACCCTTGAATCAATAGTAGGGTTCCACGACCTACATTCAGGCTTTCTGACTGATCTGAACATGAAACATGACATTTGTGTTGCATCGTCACTCTGAACCCTGATCTCCTCTGCAACCATACAAGTGCTCAAATCCCACCCCATCCGACGTGAACTGCAATGCCCAGTTTGCTGCATCTTTCATTTTCGCTCGATCGAAGCTTAAAAGTTGTAGTAGATTCACCTGGGGATGGGGATTAAGTGGCAGGTCCAACCATCAATGCTGTCACTTGCGGAGGAGCCCGGACTGGGTTCTAACCTTTACCTCCAAAAGATTCGGAAGGCCGGACTATCAGCACGAAAGTTTTATACAGAGTCAATTTGAAGACACGCGGAGGACCAGTGGATCACGAGGGAGACACGCGGAGAACCAGCGCATCACGAAGGAGACACGCAGAGAACCAACGGATCACGAAGAAGACACGCAGAGAAGTACGGTTGGCTGAATAGACGACGAAATGAACAGTGGTTTACCAAAGAATTTCAGAGAAAAATGCCTTACGACGTAAATATACCATAATAAAAGTTTACCTTGTCCCAAAAAAATTACATTAATTTGTCCAATACAATAAACTATTATGTTTCTTATACAACTCATTAAAATTTATCCTTTAAAATATAGAACTCCCATCATTTTCAACATTATAATGGAATTTTCTAAAATGCACTTCCATCATTTTCAACATTATAATGGAATTTCCTAAAACCCATTTCCATTTAAGCAAGCTATAACTTCTCTATTTGAATAATTTAAAAAATTTCTTTTTAATCTTTATATTATCAAAATAGTTCAATATTGATGTATGTAGGATTTTTTTTTTAACTTACATGTTTAATGAGAAAGTGGGCTTACATGTTTAATCAGAAAAGGGGCATGGTATATCAAACTTACTTTTTGAATAAGAAAATATTCATATTGTCAATTCTAAAAAGTTAATTGTACTTCATATGTAACTTTAAATTAAATCATTTATATTTTATTATAATACTTTACATTAATAAAGTGGGTATATTATTTATTTTTATTTTTTCAAAAAGTATGTACATTTATGGTGGCCCAAGGAAGTAGAAATTGTAGGCCCGATTAAAGTTTTATCATTATCTAAATTTGTATATTTTAGGAAAATGTTATGTAAAACATCCATTATTTTTAAAATTAAATCAAACTTTTGAATTATAAAATTTAATTTCCCTAAATTCTAATCAAGAGAAAACATCATAAAAATATATTTTAAACTTTTATAATATAAATTAAAATCTATATCATATATTCTCACTTTATATTGTAAACCTTATAAATATATCATCTTTTAACAATACAATTTATCATTTTCCATCATTGATATTTTAAGAGTGCATTTTTTATTTTCTTAAAATGTATTGGTATCTTTCACATTTTTTATTTATGTAGTTAGAGAAGTATTGATAATCTTTCTAAATTTGAATTTCTATATAAAAAGACTTTGAGTCATGGTCGTCTGTGAGGATCATGATCGTTTGTGCGTAGCTTTTAGGGTTTAAGGATTCATGGCCTTTCGAGAATGTATAGAGCTTCGAGGTCGTTGGTGAACGTCTAGGGATTCTAGGCCGATAGTGTGCATTTGGGGAGTGGTCGTCGAGGATCTCAACTTCGACTTTTAGGGGATGGTGTTGTTCTTGAACGTCGTTTTCTATTTTGGGTCCATTTTGGTGGGTCAGTGTTTAGGGTTTTTTGTCAGGTTGTAGGGTTTTTCTTGGTCGTGGGATGTCATCTTGATGGGAGGCGGTTGGAATATTTCAAGAAGCCTGTCAACGTTTCTTATGGGGAAAAATTGTTCCTTATGCCCTTTCATTTCATTGTGACACATTTCGGACACGTTTTTAACGCTCCTGGATACGTTTGCATGCTTGTCAGGTTTAGATTTCATGTGGGTGGTTTTGTTTTCGCTCATTTTACCTGTCTATTGCATTGTTTTGCCAGAATATCCTATGCCTAATACTTGATGTTCGTGGTTGGTGGGTGGTAACATATTGTCGACGCGATCTAAGCAAGAGATTTGTTCTGTCTGTGAAACTTCAGACTATTTTCTGTGGTGGTTTCTTTTTGTTTTTACCTCGGGGGCCGGTTTTTTCTTTTGTCAAAGGGTCTAGTTTTGTTTCTGGGGCTCTGGAACATGGTCCAGTTGTCCCTATCTCCCCGAAGTCTATATTTGGGGGTGAAGTGTCTCCCTCCTGCTCCCTCATCTGTTGGGTCCACCGGGTCAACACATGATCGATTGGTGGCATCCGAAAATAATCCATCCGTCGTGCGGTCTGGTCCGACCGGTATTTATGGTGGTGTCCCTTTGGCGGTGGACATTTTACAAGATGCCACAGACAAAGCTTTGTTTCAACATTCACATCCTCCTATGTGCCCAGCAAAGGTGGTTGATGGTGTTAATGCATCTGCACAAGTGTTTAGGAGTAAATCAGTTAAGAAACCAAGCAGAGGGAGGTATCGTCAATGGAAACTTAGACTTGATGAAGACTGGATGACCCTAGGAAGAGGGGTTCAGCCTGAAAGAGGTGGTTGGTATGGCCTTGAGGGGGTTGGTTGGAAAATTCAGCTACAAGGCCATGGCCTATAGGGAAATCGAGGAATGGGCCTCAAGGTCTTGGGCCCCTGTCCTTGGATACTGCCTGACTATCTTTGTGTTCCAGAACGACTGGTATGGTTTTGTATTTAGGGCTGAAGTGCATACTACTTTCGTCCTTGAGAGGCTTTGGCTGAAGGGACATGGTAGTTTGATGCTACGATGTTGGCACTATGGATTTGATCCGGCGATGGAAGGTTTGAAGCTCTGACACCTATGGGTTCTCCTCCCATATCTTCCTCTATTTTTCTGGAATGGGGAAGCCTTGATCGCCATTGGGAATCACCTTGGTCAATTCATCCACTTGGAGTATGATATGTTATATGACATTGACAAGCGGATGGGGAGGATATTGGTGGAGATAGACAATTCCAAAGGCTTACTCAAGAAGGTTCTGATTGATTGGCGTGGTTGTTCTTTCTCCTAGGCGCTGGATTACTGGGGGATCCCGTTTAGATGCACAAAATGAAAGGAAACCGGCCACCTTTGGAAACATTGTTCCTCATCAGGCTCAGATTTCGAGTGAGACTCGGTAGAAGCTGAGGCTTGTTCATCCAATGATTCCAGTGTCAAAGATCAAATGCAAGCTTTGGACCCTTAGGACTCTTTGGATACGCTCATGGTCATTGATAACCCCACTTTGTTGGTGGAACAACCATATCTGGGTAAGTTGTAATGTCTTAACCCTCCGTTTGTTTCGTCTTTAAATCCTATCGAATGCGAGTTTGTAAAATCCTTGGAAGAAGAGGGGGACTCTATGGGGGAAACCATGTTAGTGGGTGCTTCGTTTTTCTATATGGGGGTCTCTTTAGATCAACAGACAGGGGGGGTCTAACATACAATTAAAAGTTCTAGTAATTTAAAGTATGATAGGAATGCCACCCAACACATCTCTACTAGAAAATCCAAAAGTTGCATGAGTTGAGAGAAAACATGTCCAAGTACACACCAAGTTCCATCCAATTGTTATAGGGTATAAATTGTTTATCCCTTCTTATGAAATTGCAAAGTAAATATCAAACTTATCACAACCATGCTTTGTATGATGCTTGGTTGTCTTCTCTACTTATGCTTGATGTTGGAACTAAATTCTCCTTTTGTGGTAATCATTTTATTATTTCCAAGTCTAATATAGATGTTGCAAACCTTGGGTTGTTTATTCTTTCACATGTACTTGTTCCTTCCAAACAGTTAGTAGCACTTATGTCATTTGTGGTCCAATCTATTGTCAATCATATTACTTGAATATTGTTAAATACAAACATGGCATTTCCATATATAATATGTGAATGAATAGTTATGTTTATGGAAACTTTAACATAAATAACCTGTTATATATAGATGGTTGCCCACACACTCATGGGAACATTGCAAGGTTCATAAATAGTTCTAGGTGCTCTTTATTTTTTGCAAATTGTTCATTTGAGGAACACTTCAATGACAATGAGTTCTTTATGAAAAGGAAAGCATCCGGATTTGTTGTTGTACATGCAATACGTAGTTTGTCTCCTGGTGACAAGTTGTTAATAAACCATGACTTCCATGGACCACCAACCACTCGTTAGAGACACCTTGCATTGGAATTACCCTTAGATATCCACTTGAGTCGTAAGACAAAAAAACATTGGTTAATTGTATTTTGTTAATTTTCAATAAGATTCATGTTTATTTATTGCTCAGTTTGAAATTATGTTTTATAAATTGTTAATTTAATTTATAAATTGTTTGTTTTATAGATAAAATAGAGAACTTTCCCTAAAATCCTCATGTGAGTTATCATGCACTCAAAGATGTGTGATCACACAATTATCATGTGTAATTGTCATGCCAAAACCTCACACACATACTCATAAATCGCACTACCTATACTACTAGCTCGGATACAACGCTCTTATTCAAATTAATTATATTTGTTAATTTTTAATGGGATTCGTGCTTTACTCAAATAAAAGAAAGCTCTTTTTCTTGGTCTGAAAGAAATTTGATCATACACGCCCAAACAAATCATGAAGGGAGTATTCATAAAGAAATTAGAATATACACGTCCAAACAAATCATGGAAGGAGTACTCACTTAAGTTAATAGACTCTTCATTAATACCAAAACAATTATGAAGAAAATGATACAAATAAAGAAATGATTGTTTCATCAGTGCTTTTATGGGTGATCATGTTTTAACCAAAGAAAACCCACTATGAAAAAATGTAAAATTCTCGATTTTTCTAGCTAGGTAGTTCAATCCATGTTCAAGAGATACCATATAGTTTCCCAACTTAATCTTTCAAACAACTAAATAATGGACTCTTCATCAATACCAGAAAAGTTATGAATAAATTGACATGTTTGTTGTGAAGAATTTGAAACAATTAAATAAATGATTGTTGTGACACTGCTTTCAAGTTGGAAGGAGAAAGAAAATTACTACAAACATTGGACGACTTAATATGATGAAATGACATATCCACAATGATGTGCATGTTAGATATAATGCGGATTATGTATTTGTTATGTTTTTTTATATCTAGACATTCCGTTTGAAAAACTCCTATGTTGTAGGATCTAATCCACCTTTATTGGATCTAGTTTAGCTTATGATTTTCCTATATATGTAACTTTCATTTGTTAATACAATTGAGTTGATTGTTTCTCCTCCTATTTGTCTGAGCGAGCCTTTGTGCTCTGCTGGTTTCCTCCTTGGTTTCTCTAATTTGGTATCAGAGCCTTGTTGTGGGCTGCTGTGAGGAAACCAGAAATTGTTGTGAGTGAGCATGTGTGGAAGTGCTCCCTTCCTGAGGTGTATGCTCAGTTGAGAAATGTGAGTGTGAGAGCTGCTAACATTTTTTTTATCTGTTTCATCTCAGTTTATTGTTTTTGATCACCAACATCTCCAAGAAAGCCATAAAGTCAATGATTTGAATGCTTGGAGGAATATCATTTTGATCACCTACGTTGGAGGAGGAATATTTCTCAGCATTGGGTAACTTCAAAATGTTATCTTTTCCAAATCAAGAAATCGCTGCTACATTGGAGAATCGATGCCATCTGACTCTTTTGACATCTGAGGTGAAAATTCGATGTTCTTTGGTTTTTTTGTGTTGGAGCTTATGCTAAAACGTGATCCTTGTTGGATGATATCTATGCAAACTTCCAACGGTCTAAACGTGCCAACCACCAACCACTTAAACGTGCCAACTGCCAGCTTGATCGTGAGGAGAAAGTTTAATGCATCGATGCTTCTCCCATAACTACCGGTGCGCCAATGGCACCTCCACCAACAAACTCATAGCACTGAAAGCGCCTATAGTTCAGCAGAAAAGAGCGCCGGTGTGCTCCTTCCTTACGACGATTTTGATCGGTTCCAGATCTGGCCTTACTGCGATTTTGACTGACGTCATATCTGGGAAAAGACAAGAGCATCAAGTTGTTTCCTGGCTTGATAGTGAAGAGGTGAGTGGGTTGACAATGAAGAGGTGAGATAGATTTGTTTTCTCTCATGTTTGGTTAAAATTATTTTCCCTGTAGTTCCATAAAATGGTGGATATGTCTTTGGCTGATTTATATATTATTGGAGCATCAAAATTAACTAGGGAGAAATACGTAAATTAGAAATTCAAGCTAATCACTGTACTTCAAGCTCTTGAGTTGTGCCCAATAGTGAAAGGGGATGAACAGAAGCCCATAGATCCTTTATCAATATCAGATTGAAATTCACAGGAAACCCAAGGAAAGGTGTTGATTCGTATGTTTGTAAAAGACAACATAAACCTCACATAAAAAATTGCAAGATGTCCAAAGACACATGGGACAAATTGAAAAGTTTGTATGAGACGTCCGAGATAATCTAGGTGACATAGGTGAAGAAGTATCTAGTACTGACATGGTATCTATCACATTAAAAGGTATTTTACCATATTACAAAGTGTTCATCTCAGCTCTTGCAGCAAGACAGATCCCTCCTACATTTACAGAGCTCGGAGGAATCCCGATACAAGAAGAAGAGCGAATGAAGATTTATGAGCCGGAATCTCAGTCTATAGATCAGGCACTGATGGCAAGAGGCAGATACCCACATAGAGGAATTCATTGGAATTCACACAGAGGCAAGTTTCGTGCAAGACACAAGGATATGTCACGCAATGACTCTAGTGCTAATAAAGAGGTTGTATGCCATTATTGTGGGAAATCAGGTCATATAGCTAGAGATTGTTTTAAAAAGATAAACAATGACTCAAATAAAAAATACAAAAAACATAATAGAAATTATGTTAGAAAAGACACCCCTGATGTTAATGGTTTTAAAAACCTAAGACTGTTTATATCTGAACATGCTTTGTCTGCTAAGACGGATGATGAAAATGCATGGTTCATATATTCGGGCACATCTTCCCATATGTCTCGTAATAGAGATTGGTATGATGAGTATTATGAAAATTATGATGGCACACACATCTATCTTGGTGATAACAGGTCTCACAAAGTCCTAGGTTATGGAATGATAAGTGTTAACCTACCTGATGGACAATTTAAACAGATACATAATGTGATGTATGTCCCATGAATCAAAGTAATATAATATTTGTTTCTGCCATCACCAATAATGATATGAAAGTCGAATTTGACAAATATAAGTGCCATATCAAAGATGTCCAAGATCATTACAAGGTTATAGCAACAAGATCCAGACTTGGTGGATTGTACAAGCAGGATGCAATCAAGGGCAACCATCAGACACTAGCAGCATCTGCTATTTCAGATGTCAAATTGTGGCATCAAAGGTATGGACACCTCAATCATAATGATCTCATGTTATTACAGAAAAATTCTATGGTTAAGGCTCTTCATGTCATTAAAAATGATCATATTGAATGTGTTGCATGTGCACTTGGAAAACAACAAAGAAATGAATTTCTGAACCATGAAGAGAAGAGACAGAATGAACTCCTTGAATTGATACACACTGATGTATGTGGACCTATGCAGACGAGATCACTTGGTGGTGCGTGGTATTTTCTGATATTTGTTGATGATAGATCTAAGTTCACATGGGATTACTTCATCAAAAGGAAAAGCGATGTTTTTGAATACTTCAAGGAATTCAGAATCAAAGTTGGGAAGAAGACATGTAAATACATTAAAATCCTTAGATCGGATGAAGGTGGTGAGTACACTTCCAGGGATTTTAGAAGATACTGTACAGAAAATGGAATCCAACAACAATTCACAGTCACTGATACACCTCAGCAAAATGGAGTTGCTGAGAGGAGAAACAGAACACTGGTGGAATGTGCTCGCAGCATGCTCCAAGGTAAAAACATTTCTAATTTCTTTTGGGCTGAAGCAATTAACATTGTTTTGTACTTAACGAATAGGATTCCAACAAAGAAATTAGAACTTCAAACCCCCTTTGAAGTCTTTTATGGCTATAAACCTAAAATTAATAATTTAAGAATATTTGGTTCTAGGGATTTTGCATACATACCTAAAGATGACAGAAGGAAATTGAATACAAAATACATTGAATGTGTCTTTTTTGGCTACTTTGAAGATTGGAAAGAATACAAACTGTTTCATCCTAGTTCACACAAATTGATTACTAGTATAGATGTTGTATTTCATGAAAATACAGATATGTGTAACAAGATGAATAATGTTGATGAAGAACTAATCCCAAATGAGCATGTCAGAATAGATAAATTCTTCAAAAAGTGCAGGATCAGCAGCAGGTGCAAGAACAACAACAAGTTCATGAGCAGGAATCAAGCATGAGTGATACTACCTCAGATGATGAAACATCAGAAGACAGAATACTCATGGATGGAGCTCTACCAGGTACTGTAGTACCTAGAAGGTCAACTCGTCAAACTCATCTTCCAGTACAGTTTAAAGATTATGCCTTGATGACTAGTATAATGAATGTCATAGAACCTTTAAATTATGAACAAGCCAAAGATAAGGAAGAATGGGTAACTGCAATGAATGAAGAATATAATTCTATTATGAGAAACAAAACTTGGGGTTTAGTAGAATTACCCAAACATAAAGTACCTATAGGATCAAAATGGCTATTCAAATCTAAACTTAAAGCAGATGGTAGTATTGACAAGTTCAAGGAAAGATTAGTTGCAAAGGGTTATTCTCAACAAGAGTGGATTGACTTTGAAGAGACATATGCACATGTAGCTAAGTTAAACACCATCGGATAGCTAGTTGCATTAGCTACTAAACATAACTGGAGAATAAACCAGCTAGATGTCAAATATTCTTTTCTAAATGGTGATTTAAAAGAGGAAGTATACTTAGTGCAGCCTAAAGGTTTTGTGCAGAAAGGACAGGAGCAACTTGTGTGCAGGTTAAAGAAAGCTATATATGGATTGAAACATGCTTCTAGATAATGGTATATTGTTGGAGTAGGGTCCCGCAGCTACATAAGAAGCTGCTAGTTTTGGCGGAGAGATAATTTTTGGCGAAAAGAAGATAAGACGGAGCTACGACGCCGTAGCACGGTTCCAGCTGCAGAGCAGAGCCGAAAACCATGAATTTTTGAGATACGAAAGTCAAAGAAAGGCAACGGTACCTGAGCGACCGCGAAGGGAGAGCTCACCCACTGCATTGAAGGCATCGGCGAAAGACAGGAGGGCTCAGCGACCCTCATAAAGAAGAAGGAGAAACGAGGCTCAAGCATTGAAGACGAAGGACAGAAGCACGAAGCGGTGCATAGTACCCATGATCAGTGCCGGGAAGCATGGAAGACTGCAGAGAGATGTGGTGTGACGGGAAGCGGCTACCTCAAGGACAGAGAGGACCGACTGTCACTAGTTAGGTTTTGGGTTACTGTTGGGACAAGCCCATAGTGTTGTAATGGCACGACCTTCGGGCTGCCTATATAAAGATGCAATTTTGTATTGTAAGGGGTTAGCTAGTTCGTTAGATAGAGAGACAGTCGTGATTGAAATAGGCAATAAGGATAAGTAGACTGTTGTAAAAGTCGAGCTCTGGTTCTGGTTCTAGCGGTAGCAATCTTACTAAAACTAGTAGCCGGCTTGTAGAGCATGCATGTAACGATCCGCAGGGATCGACTGAGAGGGAAGAGTATGTTGTAAGAGAGACAGCATAAAGGTAGAGAAGAAAGATCTAAGAGAGAAGATCTTGAGCTGCATATGAGGCGCAGCAGAACTGTGTTTGCCTTCCCTTAAGCTATAATAGAGAAGCACAGTTTTGTGGATGTAACTCCCATCCTGGGGGCTAACCACGTTAAAATCCCGTGTTCTGTGATTGATTTTCATATTGTGTTTATTCGCTGCATCTATCCGATTATGTTATGCAATTTGCTTACAGTTGATGTATGAATGAGTTGTTTAGTTACAACACTATAGGAAGATATATACAAGTTGAAATCCTTGGCACGTCGTATAAGGGCTACTTATGCTTGCCTTAGATAGTTAATTAATCACAGTAAGACAGTCTGGGTATCAGGTTTTGCGCGTCGACACGAACAACGCTAAGTGCGCTAAGCCACGGTTGGAGGAGGGTATCGCAAGAAGGTGATACCGCATCGGCAGAGGAGCTGCGGTGCACGACTCCGTGGGTTGAGGACTTAGCGTTGAACAGGATTTTCGTGTCGCACGGTGCGCGGCGATGCGGTGAGATTGGGACTATTGTGAGAAGGAAGAAGTCGTGCGACGAGAGAAGAACCCGCGCGACATGCGCAAGGGTAGAGACGTTGCGGCTAGAAGAGCTGCGCGACGACGGGATTGCGCGGCGCGAGCAAGAGGTTGCGCGACGCACAGACACAGAGGGAGAACTTGTAGCCAGAAGAGCTGCGAGCCACCAGTAGGATTGCCACAGAACCTGGTCCAAGACGCTTGAGTCCTTGGCCAACCCATTAGAATCACTTCAGGTGAGACTTCAGGCCGCTGTGCGGTCTGTCGCCGAAAGGGCCAGTGAGCTAGGGGTGTTGTTGGTTGATTATAGTAAACCCGGGTCTGCCCATGCAATCAACATATATCAAGATTGCCGCCTTCTTCAAACAACACGGATTTCTCAAAAGTAAAAATGATTTAAGCTTATATATTAAATCAGATAAACAGGGAAATGTTTGCTTGATATCCCTATATGTGGATGATCTTATCATTACATGTGGAGCATATCAATTACTTGCAGATAGTAAAAGTAATTTTGTCACGAGAATTTGAAATGAAATACCTTGGTGGCTTACATTATTATTTAGGCATTGCTTTTTGGAGAGAATCTGGTAAAACATTCATCACTCAGAGGTAATATGCAAGGGAAATACTTGAAATATTTCAAATGACTGAATACGAATCTGTATCCACTCCTTCGGATCAAAATGTCAAATTATAAAACAATGATGGATCTAAAGAAGCTGATGGTACTTTGTATCGTCAACTAGTGGGTAGTCTGAACTACCTCACTACTACAAGGCAAAACCTAGCATCCTTATTCAGTTCTTGGCTAATCCATGCGAAACACATTGGAAAGCTGTAAAGGAGGCTCTAACATATTTAAAAGGAACTGTTAATTATGGTTTTTTATATATTGATGTATCTGATGTTCAGTTGGCAAGTTACTTTGATTCTGATTGGGTAGGAAATCCCGATGACAGAAAATCCAATTTTGGATATGCTTATAACATTGGTTTGGAGTCATATCATGGAGCAGTAAGAAACAACCAACTGTTTCTTTGTCATCCACATAATATGAATACAAAGCTTTAACCAGTGCTACTTGTGAAGCCATTTGGTTGAGGCGCATACTTGTAGAGGTTGGAACACAACAAAAACAAGATACCAGAATCCAGTGTGACAATCAAAGCTCAATTAAGCTGCCACACAATCCAATTTATCATGCCAGATCCAAACATATTGAGCTACAATATCATTTTGTCAGAGAAAAGATTGAGTCTCAAGAAATTGAACTCATCTATTGTAATACAAGTGAGAATGTTGCTAATATTTTTACTAAACCAGTTGGAAGGATTCACTTTGAGGATCTTGGGAAGAAATTAGGTGTTGTCAAGAATCCATTTCTGCATTAAGGGAGGCTATTAGATATAATGCAGATTATATATTTGTTATGTTTTCTATATCTAGACATTTCATTTGAACAACTCCTATGCTGTAGGATGTGATCCACCTTTATTGGATCTAGTTTAGCTTATGATTTTCCTATATATGTAACTTTCATTTGTTAATACAATTGAGTTCAATGTTTCTCCTTCTGTCAGTCTGAGCGAGCCTTTGTGCTCAGTTGGTTTCCTCCTTGGTTTCTCTAATTGTGCATTCTTTTGGTTTAGTGAAATTTACATTGTTCAATAAATATATATATTGGTGATGGTGGTTGAGATAATGTAATTTTTTAGAAATTTAAATCTAAAATATAGACTATATATTTTATTTAGTTGGTTGTAACATTAAATTAAAATATTTATTATTATCATCAAAATATACTAAAATAATTAAAAAATAAAAAATAAAAACTAATAAAAAGATTTATTTCATATTTTTTTATAAAATGGGTACACTACGAAGACGTAGAAATTTTATGAATAAATAGAGTTCTACTATTATTCAAATTTCATAAATAATGAATAACTTCACTTGTGGTTTTTTCTAATACTAAATCCACCCATATCGTTGAAAATTCAATCAGAATTATGGATTGATGGAACTCTGCCTTTTTCTATTGCCTAAATTCAGATAATCTTGTAGTAGTATCTTTCATTAATATTATTATTTTTAACAAAAACGGCTCTTTCATCAATATTATTACAAGTACAATTTTAACATTTTTAAAACCAATTATATAAATCACTATTTTATTTTGTTTTAATTCTCTATTTTTATTGATATTGATATTCTTTATAGTTTTGATTTATGTATTTTCAATCAAATTAATGATCCTCTCAAACTCGTGACCTTCCATTTACAACTTCTCATCTCAATTACTCATTACCAATTGCTCTAATCCCCATGAGCATAATGATCCCCTCAAACTTATACACAATTTAATTTAAGAAATTCCTCCACAATCAATCTTTTATAATTTTTATTTGTGTATTAAAAATATATTTGGTTGTTATTACTTAATTTTCCATTATTACTTTGATGTGGCTTTCTATTAATTACTGATATGTGAAACATTAAAACGATAGGAATAATGTTAAGAGAATTTTATATTTTTAATGAAAAATTAATATTTTTATCTAAGGATATTTTTTTTAATGTGAATTAGTTTCACATTGTGTTGAACTAAAGATATTGTGTTAGGGGTCCCTCGTCACACAAACAACTATGTCCCATACACCAAATTGGCATCTAACTTGGTTGTGGCCTTAAAAATAAATTATTATTATGTAAATGATATAATATAAAGTATATTTCCATTGATTGAGATGAGAACTGCGATGGTGAGGAGTGAGGTTTTAGCTGACCTGTCAAAACCCCAAAATTTCCAAAAAAATTTAAAATTTTTAAAACTACAAAACATTACAGTTAAATAGCTTAACTAATATTAATTAGTTTCAGTAATGTAAAGCAGTTTGACTAATATTAATTAGTTGTGTGTTATCAGCTTGTTATTGAATTTACCAGTTAGTATGCTTAGTTATAGAACATACTTTAAAGCTTACTGACTTTTGTTCCTTTTGTGACCATAAGGTGATCTGTTATGTCTAACCGGCTTACTTAGCTTACGAGCTAACGCAATAGTTTCCATTTTTCTTACAGATATACAGGTATGAGGTTATGGCGCTGCAACTGTAATTCAGAGTATTTATTAGAAGATCGTCGTAAGAGACAAAGTTTAAGAGTAAATAAGAAATAGTTCATTTCAGTATTTGCTCAGGTATATTTAACTGTTTTCTTTCCAGTAATTTAAATTATGTTCCTAATGATTTGTTATCTTCTCTATTCCATTACAGTCACACTATATTCCCAAGTATCTTTTAATTCTTTTAAAGATATTAGAGTATAGGAACCCAATTTAAGAAACCTATAATAAGAATCCAGCTGTAAGTTAGTATTTCCATTCGAAAGAAAACTGCTAAGGGTTTCTGTAATACTGCAAAGATTTAGCCTATCCTTGCCAAGTTCTCGCTTTATAATGAAGATATCGTTAAAATAAAAAAACGCATCTTCACATGGTAAATATTACTTTCTTGATATTAGTAACTAGTACTATAGATGCTATTTTAAGCTATAAAAAAAAATAAATCATAGAATGTTTATAGGCAGAAAAGAAAAGTATATCTAGCACTTACTATCATGCCTTACTTTAGGTACTTCTAAACTTTGCTAGTCTATGAAGGGACTTAGCTTGCAAAAGTTAGAACTCCAAGTTCTACAATACTTATCATAGTCTTGAATTTTGAACTAATTATAAGATTACCCATTTTCAAAAGGGGGTTTTTATAGTATTAAGGAGTTATTTCTTCAACCAGGGTTGATCTCCAAGGTTACTGGTAATATTTAAGCTATAACCCAAAGGTTATATAATTTACAATAAAATAACTACTTAATGATTCTTGACTTCTTATTAAAGGATTTGTAGCCAAATTACAATATAATGAACAAATTTATTAAACTTGAGCCAAGTTAATTCCCCATATTCTATATATATAATATTATCTTTGTAAGTATATAAACTATACTATCAATGATAATATTTGAAATAAAACTTACCAATCTTATAGTTTACATTTCTAAAGATCTTAGGTCTTATGCTATTGTTCTTTTGACCTTTTAAAGAACTTAGGGCCATTTATTATTATAAAGGGGGAGTTTAAGTTTTAAATTTTGCACCATGGTTATAAAATAAATTATCACCTTTCTATGCATAAAGGCTAAATTAATCTAAGCCAAAAATCCAAATCGACAAGTTTTTCCAACCAAAAAAAAACTTATGATTATCATGTTATTGATATTAGGTTTTTGTATGATTATAATGATTAAACAATAGAAAATGAATGATTTACAAAGGTCTTTGCATGCAGCGTAGAGCAAGGGACCTCGTTCCACGACTTTGGATAAATTGATCATTTAAATGATTGTTACCAATCATTCCTCCTTCGAGCAGTGGTTTGAACTATATGCAAAACCCACTCTACGTAAATTATTTAGTTGCTATCGTGGCACTCTCTCTGCCAAGTGTTGCATGGTTAAAAGGCCTGAAACGTTAACCCTAACATCATTTTCTCCTTTTCCCTCGGTGCTGGTCGCTCTGCGACTGTGCTGGGCGTTTCGGCGTGGCCATTTATCTGAGAAGTGTCCTTCATGCTGGTTTTTCGGTCGTAGTTGCTTTATATGCTGTCTGTCGAAGTTCTGACCTTCGTCCTCCCATTAAATTTTCTTCTGTCCAGCCGAACTGAACCCTCACCGGTGTTAACCTTACCTCCGGGGTTTCGATGGTTGGACTTACAGTCTTTAACCTTATGCACGGTTTAGGAGTTGCTCTTCCTATATTTTCTGGCCGTAGAATGCTTTTCTGTGTTGTTAGTGGAGACGCCGTTATCAGTCGTTAAGCTTCTTCAACAAACGAGTAAGAAAATAGGAATTCGAACCTTTGCAATACTGGTTTTTACTTAGCTGTGAGTTAACTTCTTTTTATCACAGGTTAATAATATTCTAAGTGGGGTTTACTCTTTGCATTCGCAGGTTCTTACAGCTTCGAGGCGCGGCCACTGGGAGAAGAAAAGGGCAGGCGAGCTACAAACCGGTAAGCCAGGTTACACCATGGCTGGTCCTCCTTATGGTTTTCCACTGGAACCTTTGTGGGTTGGCTTAACAAGCCTGAAACCCTTGCTGCTTCAATTCGGCATTAAGATTGCTGTTTTTAAAAGTTATTAGATGAAACCCTTCACAATAGTTGAGGGCGTTACGGCTTAGGCCGATGCTGTAATTAATAGTTTCCCTTCTGTGTGTAAATATATTATATAAGAAATATGGTACAGTGGCATTGGGCTGTAAGCCTGCCCGTAGATGAGGTTGTGGCCTCGATTTCTCATTTTACTGTAAATTTTGAAACGTTGGATGTTTGTCCATTGTCTCCAATATAATGTGATATACTGTTTTCTTCATTTGTTTCTATATTTATATTATTGCATTATTCTTAGTTTACGGTATGTGTAAGATATATATAATGTACAGGCTTAAAACAACCTTATAATTTTGTTTTACAATGCGGCCATGGTGAATCCTTGTATTATTTTTATAATTGTTATTTATTTGCAATAATTAGATAACTAGGGTTAAACTTTATTTTCTCAGTTTGAGAACAATATTGTTTCTTAAATTGTTATTAAGTATAATAGTGTTACTCTGTTGTATCTGTGGGTAAATTAAAAGTTACTACCCTATTAACTAAGCTCGCTTATACGAGCAGTTCTGTTATTTACCTTTGATTTTATAAAAGCAACTGAGTTAGTTAAATAAATGAAATTCTTTAAAAAGGTTGCTGTCAGGTTTAAAACCTGAGTTATACGATGGTTTGCTTATAATGAAAAACTCCGTTAAGTAATATAAGTAGGGTTTTTATGCTTTAACCATACAGGTTCTTATATTTGATGATTTTGATTTAATTTAACTATATAAGTCTTGGAAAAGTCTAGCTGCCTGTCGAGCAGAGTACTTTTAACTCCAATTAATAAAATAAATAATATGTAATTTCTCTTAAGATTATATTGGATAATATATATCAATATAACATTATTATTACAATAATAATTACTAATACAGAATTAATAATCTTATTTTTAGCTGAAGTAATAGATTCTCCTTGTTTATTTTTATAACATGTTCGAAATAATATTTATTATTTGATTTCTTTATAGTTTAAACTATTCTACCTATGTTCTGCTGAAATTAATCTATTTTCCTTAGTTATAAAATTACTTATGTATCTACTGTAAGTACAAACATTAACTTATTTCTATTTGAAATAAAAGAATGAAAACTCTGAAGCCTGTTCGAACTTAGTTTAAAAATAAAAGAAATTAATTAATAAAGAAAGAAAAGACAATATAACCATTTATAACCACCAGTCTGGAATAGTTGACAGAATTTTTAACATTCCATAACTGGTTCTTGTTTGAGTTTATTTTTAGTAACGAAGTTATCCGAAAACATGAAATGGAACTATAAAGTAAACAGTAAGAAACTCTAGTCTAACTTTTAACATCTATTCTTACTGAAGAATCTAATGGAAACAACAATACAGTACTAGGAATAGTTTTTAGGACTGTAGGAAAGTAACTTATGAATTTATGAAAACATTTATAGTAACTGCAAGTAAACTAGGAAACTCGGTTCCGAAGAGTACTACCTCTCAACACCGAGATACTGTGCTGGAGTACGATCTGGTGATCCCAGATGTGGAAAAACACAGTAACTAATCACATATTTAACTACTGATATCTGAGATACTAACTTTTACTGAAACTACTAACTCTTCTGATATATAAAAGAAACATAGCAAGCATCCATTCATGTTCAGTAAACTGAAAAGAAAACAATTGATAGAACCTGTTTTAAGCTGTGGACAACAACAGCAATGGGAGGCCGTTCCTCCCTACCAACTCCTGGAAAGCGCTCAGACAGCGACTTCTCAGGACCCCCGAGCTTGCTCTGGTCTCCTTAGCTGGAACTAGGTGCAGCAATGTCAGATACCAGTCCTCAAACTCAGTATGAATACAGGACTTATCAGCAAGTCCTCCCAGCTAAAAGCTGTAAATAAAATCAAGTTACTGCAGCAATCCACTCAAAACACTTCCTTACTGTTTTTCCCTCTTTCCTCAATGAAATTCCTGAATAACATTCACCTGAATGAATTCTCTCTGGAATAAAATATGAGCAGCCTCAGCTCTCTTCATTGAGTACTTTTAAAAGATTGCCTAGGTCTTTGTTGGGTTAACTGTCATTTAATGAGCCACCTGCTCTGATTCCACTTTCTTGGGGAATAATGAACCCAAATATAGGGAAGTTGCCACCTGCAACTTAGGAAGTGTTTGAGGATGCTGCCACTTGTCTTTTGCCTTGCCACCTAATTCCATCCACCAGTTTGACCAGTAACCTCTTTTAACAGCTCTCCCATGCTGTTGTCTCCATAATTTATTTATCAATAATAAAATATTCTAAATTACACTCCATTACTGTTGACTCTGCTGAGTCATCAATCCCTACTTAGGATTAAATTTAACATAATGTCTCAGAAATATAATAAAACAAATTACATAATTTTACAAAATTGGGGTATGTGACACCACAACATAGATGGAGAACCTTTTTAACTTTTTAGGGCACAAGAGGGGACCACTTTCTTCGCTGAATCGGACTCAAGATGCAGAGTGAGGATATAGTGACACCTGGCGAACATGACGAGTACATGGAGGAGAGGGTGGATTACACAGAAGACCCCCTATAAGGACAAAGCATATTTTTGGATTTACCATGTTTGATAGTAGTCATTTCATCGCAGTCATCGGAACCCTTCGCTCTGGAAGCCTTGAAAGCTAGGTCCGTGTCGAGGCCTGGAAATTCGCAGGCAACAACAGCAAGGGATTCTCCCCAGTCAGCGTTCCCAACTAGCCCGTGACTGTTTGGTGTAGGGAATCCGTCTGGTTTGCGGTTTGGCTACCGTAGGTCAAGTAACAAAAGGGGTTTACCGGTTGCGGCCCGGTCCATCGTATGTTTTGTATTTTTGACTTAATGTATGATATGCACATGCCTAATTAACAATGTAGGGTGATAAAGATGCAAAGAGTAGTCACAATGTGATGCGCAGGTTCTTAGCTCTCGTCTTAGAACTCACAAGCATCCAAATCATATATGCACGAAAATAAATACTAACTAAACTATCTCTAAAGAGTGGGTCATTAATTCATGAGTAATACATCGTTGTCCATGTGTTATGGCAAATCACAGATAGCTATTCTTACAACCAAACATATCCACATGAATAAAAGTATACATGATAAGATAGCTCATCAACAGTTAACTCCCATTTCTCATAGTGGAAAAACATCATAAATGTACTGAACAACATTCAGACAAGAACATAGGTTCAGGAAGTTAGAATTCTCTTATTGCTAATGAGACACAGTTGAAAACGAAATAGTTCACATTCAACATTGCTCATTTAATCACATTGATACCTTCCACATAACACTTTCTCCAACAGGAAAAATTTGCAGTCTCTGGTTTGTAAAACGAAATAGTTTCTCTTACAAGCAATAGTTTACAAGTTTTTGAGAGGGAAAAAGCCCCTTGTTAGTTCTAGCTTTGAACTATTTAAACTAAAACAGCAGACCGCTTGGGATACCCCCAAAACGCTTCATCTTCCCATTTAATTTTCTGTACACATTCATGATTTGATTAGTAACTGATAAATATTTCGGGTCTGTGCCTTTGTCGCTATTCACTTTGTCTTTTCCTTTGTTTGTCTTTCTTGCAATCCTACTGGCCACGGTTTGACCTTTTCCAAAACTGCCCCACTCGGCCTTCGCACCGCGGTAGTCTAAAAAGTCCTTTGAGCCCACCCGTGATTCATCAAAGTGTATCATTCACTGGGATTACATTCTAAAACAAAACGTCAAATTCTATCAATCAAAGGGCTGCTCAACAAGAAAGAGCCTGCGTTGCATTACTACTAACACGGCAGGGTAGACTTATCCACGGCCGCATAGGCGGGCCTAATAGGAAATGAGTGCTGCGAAATGCTTAAGCACGTCGGAGTTGGAAAAGTTAAGACTTAAGCTGCGGGCGAGAAAACTTCAAGTCGGAAGTCGAAAGGACAACGACATCGGAAACCAAGTGATTTGCACAGCTGCAACGGCGGAAAGAAAAAGACTACAGACAAGCGACCTTCGCATCAGAGGTGAATCGCTTTTCATTTTGGGTAGCTAGTTGGTTTGAGAGCCGCAACGGCGGAAGCAAAAAGGTTATGGACATGCGACTAGAAGACCGACACGCATCGGTGGGCGGAGCACTTTATACATCGGGTGCTTAGCCGATTTGGGAGCCGCAACGGCGGAAGGAGAACAGATACGAACCTCCGATCGAACTGAAAAATACAAGTGCTAAGTGTTTGGAAAAATCAAGAATTTAGCGAAGGTTAAAACTGTTTCACCTCCGAGACAACAATTTTACAAGAATAGAAGGTCCGATTTAGCAAATAGCCTCAAACCGTGCAACCCACAACAAATTTCAAACACCAGCAACTTCCAGAAACATAACAAGCGTTAATCTTCAGAATCACTCAAAATTAAAGCATGACCAAACAGACTCATGAGTCCAAACGATTTAAAGCAACACTAAATCAAAAAAAGGGGGGGCGCAAAATATGAAAAAATTGGGGAGAACAGTTGCAGCTGCAACAATTGGCGACTACCTGGTGAACCTAGATCTCTTGACAATTTCTCCCTTAAGTAACAGACTGTTCAATAATAAACCACCATGTTGAATTCTTCTAGATGTATGGATTTCCCAAATGGAAAATATATGTACTTTTAATCATTGAGGGTAGTCCAATTTAGGAAAATGGAAACCAAGATTTCAAAGTCAAGATAACTCTTTTGAGGCCAGGAGTATGAGTTTCATTTTTACCTTTGTCTTCGGGTAGCTTCCAGCTTGGACACCACAGGATCGTAACATCCGGTAAATAGAAATATTCATTTGTTCCTCATTCCCATGCCATTTTGCACTCTTTTGTGCTTTTGGAATTTTGTCTTTTTTGAGTCCTCCTCATGCCTTTCTTTCTGAATTTTTTATTCAGGATCCTCTATCCATAGTGTCCTTTTGTGTGAGAGATGTATTTAATTTTCAGCTCATGGACGGAGAGGAACTTTTGGCAATTTTATACTCATATGATTTAGTACTTTGTTTTGATACACATTGCTTTCTTAGGAGTTTTGACTCTTCATAGCCTTTTGGCTTTCAATTCTTAGCATGGGATCATTTATATATAATATGTTGTTTACCTTGCTTCCTTTCCATGGGTCTTTAGCTGTCACCCCTTAGGACATATTTTAAGTGTGAGATGGATGGAGCCTCGAAATAGTATTTCAGACCTTTTAATCTTGAGTTACTTTACAGGGATTAAGCAGGACTTCAATGCGTGCATAGCCATTTAGGAAAACTGCTAAACTAGAAGAAATTCTATCACATAAAGCCATGATACACAATCTCATAATCAAGGATTAGTTAGTCCAGAATTCTAATGCTCTCCATGCAACCAAAACTTGCTTCTTTTATTGAAATCAAACAAAAATTTAAACTAAAACAAAACCAAAACTCATGACTCAAAGACTCAAAAGATGACCAAGCCAGATTATTTATATACAAGCTAGAAAAGCACAGATGAAACTCAGGAAAAATAAGGCTTGAGAACTAAACCATTTACTGGTAAGTTCTCTTCCCACCCTTGCAGGTCTTGTAACTTATAAGTGGAAGGGCCAAGCTTTGCCACAATATGGAAAGGACCTACCAACAACTACTGGAATTTCGTGTGTTTCCCTTTCTCATCATGGGGGTGATCCCATTTGAGAACCAAATCTCCTACCTCAAAGTCTTTGGTCCCTGCCTTATGTTTGTTGAACCATCTCTTTATCACCTCTTGCTGTTGCTTAAAGCGCTCTCTGGATTTAGATCGAGCTTCTTCTGCTTTCAGGAGATTATATATCCTTATTTGCAAAACTTCATCATCCGACCCTCTAGATTCTTGAGCTATTATGGAAGAAGGTAGCATGATATTGGGAGGAAGAATGGCTTCTTTACCGTACACAAGGGTATATGGAGACACTCCTATCGAAGACTTGGGGGTGACTCTATCAGCCCAAAGGGCATTTGGTAGCACTGAGTGCCAACTCCTCTGGTTTTCTATTATAGTCTTCTTTAAAATTCTAATCAGATTTTTGTTAGTAGACTCAACCAGGCCATTTCCTTGTGGATAGTAATTAGAAGAATAATGCAACTTTATTCCTTTCTCATGAGCGAAAGCAGTTAATTTAATCGATGAAAAGTAGGTAGCATTATAAAAAACTACAAAAACTGGAACTCCAAACCTGGTCATGATATGGTCCTGCAGGAAGCTGATGACCACGTCCTCATTTATTTTGCATAGCGGGATGGCTTCAACCCAGTGAGTGAAGTAATCGGCAGCGGTCAGAATGTACTTCTAATGTAAGGAAGAGTTCAGCTTTATCTCCCCAATAATATCCAACCCCCATTGCTCGAACGGTTCCATGATCATTACAGGATTCAATGGTTCGGCCGCTTTAGATTGTTTTCCACTACACCTTTGACAAATGTCGCATTTCCTGACATGGGCATGTGCATCTTTAAAAAACGTGGGCCAATAGTAACCGGCTCTGATAATTTTGTGAGCTGTAGTATCTCCTGAAAAATGTCCTCCAGCAGGCCCGTCATGTAACTGTGTCATTACTTTCGTCGCATCTTCTTTCTCTAAGCATCTAAGAAGAACCCCGTCGTAATTTTTTTCTGAATAATACTCCTTCAACAATTTGATAGGAGGCTGATTTGAGACATAGTGCTCTTCTTTGCTTAGAATTCCAATGTTCTGGCAACAACCCCGCCTGCAGGTAATGCACGAGGTCTCTATACCAAGATTCGGGAGCTGTAAACAAAGGACATACATCCATCAAATGTGATTCAGCCTCGTCTTCCCAGGCGTGTTCGTCGTTGTTCCCATTTTCAGCCATTAGTCTGCACAACCCCTGCCCTTTGACTATAGAAGCTCGCTTTAACTCGAGGTCATACTCTTGAAGAGTTGTTAGCCAATTTGCCCCTTCTTTCTCCTAATTCCTTCTGTACAAACAGAGACCTTACAGCTGGGTATGGGACGATCACCTTAGTGCGATTTTTTAATATGTAGGGCCTGAATTGTTTCACTGCTTTGAATACTGCATAAGCTTGTTTATCAATAGCTGGGTAATTTAATTCAGCCCCTTGTAGACCAGTGCTCATGAAATATATTGGGAATTCATCCCCCCCATCTTCTTTTTGAGTAAGCACAACTGCTAACGAATCATCAGATGCGAAGGTATACAAAATGAAATCTTTATCGAAATCTGGAATTTTTAGGGAAGGTGCATGTGCAACAACAGTTTTAATCTTGTTGAATGCATTGTTCTCAATCTCGGTCCATTTGAACTGTGCGCTTTGCTTCACCATTTGCTGCAGAGGTTTGACAATCTGGGCAAAATCTGGCACGAATCTTCGGACGAAGTTTATTGTTCCCATAAATGATTGCATCCCTTTTTTATTATGGGGCAAGGGAATCTGTTCATCTGCTTTGATCCTTTCCGGATCTATAGATATTCCTTTCTTTGAAACTACGTGCCCTAGCAACTTACCCTCTGTGACAGCGAACACACACTTTTTGGGATTGAGTGAGATGCCATATTTCCGACAGCGTTCAAAAATCTGACTTAGATGGAACGCGTGTTCTCCTTTCCTCTTTGAGAATATCGTAATATCATCGAGGTATATTACAACACTACGGCCAATCAAACCACGGAACGCTATGTCCATAGCCCTCTAGAACGTGGCTCCAGCGTTTATAAGCCCAAAGGGCATTCTCCTGTAAGCGAAAGTTCCCCATCTGGTTCTGAACGTTGTCTTCAACCTGTCTTCTTCGGCTACTAATACTTGATTGTAGCCTGAGAAACCGTTTAATAGCGAAAATAGTTCAGAACCTGAGACCATTTGTAGTAGTTGTTCCATGGGTGGAACATGATAGTTATCTTAATCTGAAGCGCGGTTCAAATTCCTGAAATCCATGCACAACCTGATTTCTCCAGACTTTTTTCTCACTGGCACCAGATTTGAGACCCATTCAGAGTGTCTGACCTTGAAAATGATTCTAGCATCCAATAATTTCTTAACTTCACTTTGAATGAGCGGCTCCAATTCAGGGTGCATTTTCCTCAAAGGTTGCTGATAAGGTTTGACACTAGCTTTTATTGGGATAACATGTTGAATGATGCTGGAGTCATATGTCTTTAAATCTGCGTAAGTCCAGGCAAACACATATTTGTATTGATTAAAAAGACTGATGAACTTATCTCTTTCTGTTGGTGAACAACATTTGCCAAGATTCACATATTTAGGATTTGTCTCAGTCCCTAGATTTATCAGCTCGTACTGTAGAGATGAGTTGTGGGTCTTCACGTTTGCTGTTCTTCTGAACTTTTCATTTAAATCGAACATTCGTTCTAAGGTTAGGACTCCTTTAGGGATGAAATTATCATACTTCAGCTCATCCTGATGTTCCTCATCATCTATAATTGCTCCTTTAAACACCTCGTCATTGGTTAAGCATTCTATAATCTGTTGATCATCGTTGAACACTCGTAAGTTGGTAATCATATCAGGTACCAAGGGCCTGAAAAGCAATTCAACGGAGCATCGATTATTAGTAGGCACAAGCCTAGCAGCTGATGTGGCTAACAAGTCAGCTGCTGCATTTTTAAGTCTTGGAATTGAAATAATATTAAATGCGTTAAAACATTTGAGTAGGTCCCATACCTCATTTTGATAAGCCTTTAATTTAGGGGAAACACAATGTATTTGATTCCGGACCTGTTTAACAATTATTTCAGAATCTCCAAAAACTTTTAGATTACTTACCTTTAATTCGATTGCTTTCCTTAAACCTTGCACTAGCGCTTCATACTCAGCAGTGTTATTTGTACATTCAAACTCTATTATACATGAAAGAAAATGTTATTACTCTAGGGGTCGATCAGGACACAGCCGGCCCCTGAGCCTTCTAACGTCTTAGAGCCATCAAAAAGCAATGTCCAAAAATTGCTAACTACTGCGTGTGAATCTACTCCTATTGCTAAGTTTACTATGTTACAGTCAATTTCATCAGCCTGTGAGGATCGAAGGAGATCAGGCTGGGTGTCTGTCACGTTGCTGGCTTCTTCTGCTTGGTAATTTCCTGGTTCCAACTCAATAAAATAATTTCCTAACATAGAATCCACTGGTTCATTCTTCTCCTCAAGTTGAGTAACGTTGTATTTCATGTAAGGATCCCTCAAAATCTTAATTTGGTTTGGACTTCCTTTATACGGCAGCCACAGATGTGACCAATCAGAGGAAAAATATCCGTTTAGTTTCGCTGACCAATCTCTGCTAAGGACAAGCCCATAAGCGTCTGGTATATCGGCTACCACGATATCAATGACATGGCACACTTTATCATTTGATGACAGGCGTACTAGGACATCCTCCATCTCACCAATTACCTTTACATCCATCCTGTCCAATTGAACAACCCTCCATGTGGATGGCTTAGGCTGCCCATTTATCTTTTTACAGACTGATATTGGCATGACGTTAATCGACGCCCCTGAGTGTACCAAGCAATTATGTACATTGTGATTAAAAATTTCAAAAGTGAGGAGGAAAGGTGGATGTTTGCTCTTAGACTTACCTCCAATGCTGGTTTCTCCGATTTCTTCTTCCTCTTTAGGCCAATTGTCAACGGGCAGCCTCTCATTCGATGCTTCAAGCGCCTTAACAGTATTTCCTTTTGTTGCATTACTTTACACATTTCAAATAGTGAAACATTCTCCTTTACCTTCTTTATATCTTCCACGATGTCATAATCCATTTGTGGTTCAATGGGGTGCAGTTTATCAGCATTCATTTTTTCTTCATTTGGCTTGGCCAGCGTATCATTCTTCCTAGGATCTTGGTTGGTAATGGTGAATTCAAGAATTTTATCAGCTACGGAATTATTTCGGAATTTCTTAACATTTTTCTGCAGCCTTTTGATTTTTGGGAGTATGAGACTGTCTTCTTTAATCGACCCTTGGCTCCTTGTTGTTACGTTGGTTTCCATGATGTCCTTATAGCCCCGATTATTTTCCTCTTTAGCATCAAATAACGAAACAGAATTCCACAGAACCATGGTTTCCTCTTCTTGTTCCTTTGTTGAAGTAGTACTCTCCTTTCTTTCTTCATCTCCATCGTCTGTTAATTTAGAATCCAACAGCTGATTCATAACAAACGTCATTAAGTTTATCCATTGAGGACAATTCTTTTCCGAGTGTGGTTGTTGATGGAAAGTGCAAAAATTGTCCATGCCTACCTCTGTTAAATTCATAGATGCAAAATTGTGTGGAGGAGGTTGGGATTGATTATTATCCGCCCTCTTCTTATAATAGGGCTTGTAGAACTTCTGAGCTTCCTTTTCTTTTTCTAAGTCTATGATTTTGTTGGAAATCGTTTGCATCATTTTTGCCATACTCTCGAAATCTGGTGATTGTTCTTCCTTAGGCTTAGTGAACAACAATGCTTTCCTTCCCACACTTTTCTCTCTTGATCGTTCTGGATAATCTTCAATACTTTCTCTTTCAGCCTCTACCTTTTCTGCCTCCTCATACGTCTCTGCCAATGTGGGCTTGGCCTTTATTTTGGAAAACATGGCTAGCTCGGGTCCTAAAGCTGAAGTATAATATTCAATCAGAACTTTATCTGAAGGTTTATCAGCTTCAGAAAAATTCTTGAGGTATGCTGCAAATCTTTGAGTAAAGCTGTGCACCTTCTTCTTTCTCTCTTTCTTCAAGGTGCATAGTCCTTTCATGAGGGCTGCATGAGTCTTTTGAGTTGCATACTTACTTCTGAAGATTCTCTCGAAGGTATCCCAATCAGGGATAGAGTTTGCAGGCAACCCAAAATACCATGATGTTTCAGCTCCTTTAAGGGTGTGTGGAAAAAGTCTGCAAAGTACATCTTCATACTCCCCCGCCCTTAACCTTTCTATGGCCAAGTAAAAGCTTTGTAGGTGGTCACTACTAGTATCTTCTCACTTGGGTCAAATTTGGGCAGCATATTTTCAAAGGATTGAGGTAAATCATGTAACGAAGGTGTTAGGTTTAAAGGTGATCCTGCTCTCCAGGCAGGTGGTGGATTCGGTGGGTTGGGTGGTTGATTGGCGTTTACGCTTGCCATGAGTCTAGGTGGAGAGTAAGGAGGTGAGAAAATAGGAGTGTGAGCAGGAGAACTGTGAGGAGTATCTGGGCCTTCTTTTCTCAAAGGCAGTACAACTTCCTGTAGGGCTGTTTCTACAAGCTCTTCCCAATCCTCCACTAGCACTGAGTCTTCCAATATAGGACGGTCCTTCCTTTTATATTCTCTTCTAGGAAATTCAGGGATGATTGGAAATCCTCCAATCTTCTTCACATATTCCCTGGTGTGTCTTATCAGATTATTAACAACCTTGTTGTCAACAGAAAACAAATGTTCTCTACTCTTTTCTTCTGGAATTGGATTATGAAGCCCACTTCTTTCAGAACTGTTACCGGTGGAATAATCTCGGGAAAACGGGTTTCCTCGGCCATCCATGCACTGGCGGCCCTCCTTCTAGCGCCAGAAACTGTTGAGGCCTGGAAATTCGCAGGAAACAACAGTAGGGGATTCTCCCCAGTCAGCGTTCCCAACTAGTTCGTGACTGTTTGGTGTAGGGAATCCGTCCGGTTTGCGGTTCGGCTACCGTAGGTCAAATAACAAAAGGGGTTTACCGGTTGCGGCCTGGTCCACCATATGTTTTGTATTTTTGACTTAATGTATGATATGCACGTGCCTAATTAACAATGCAGGGTGATAAATATGCAAAGAGTAGTCACAATGTGATGCGCAGGTTCTTACCTCTCGTCTTAGAACTCACAAGCATCCAAATCATATATGCATGAAAATAAATACTAACTAAACTATCTCTAAAGAGTGGGTCATTAATTCATGAGTAATACATTGTTGTCCATGTGTTATGGCAAATCACAGATAGCTGTTCTTACAACCAAACATATCCACATGAATAAAAGTATACATGATAAGATAGCTCATCAACAGTTAACTCCCATTACTCATAGTGGAAAAACTTAATAAATGTACTAAAGAACATTCAGACAAGAACATAGGTTCAGGAAGTTAGAACGCTCTTACAGCTAATGAGACACAGTTGAAAAAGAAATAGTTCACATTCAACATTGCTCATTTAATCACATTGATACCTTCCACATAGCACTTTCTCCAACAGGAAAAATTTGCAGTCTCTGGTTTGTAAAACAAAATAGTTCCTCTTACAAGAAATAGTTTACAAGTTTTTGAGAGGGAAAAAGCCCCTTGTCAGTTCTAGCTTTCAACTATTTAAACTAAAACAGCAGACCGCTTGGGCTACCCCAAAAATGCTTCATCTTCCCATTTTATTTTCTGTACACATTCATGATTTGATTAGTAACTAATAAATCTTTCGGGTCTGTGCCTTTGTCGCTATTCACTTTGTCTTTTCCTTTGTTTGTCTTTCTTGCAATCGTGCTGGCCACGGTTTGCCCTTTTCCAAAACTGCCCCGCTCGGCCTTCGCGCCACGTTAGTCTGAAAAGTCCTTTGAGCCCACCTGCGATTCATCAAAGTGTATCATTCACTGGGATTACATTCTCAAACAAAACGTCAAATTTTATCAATCAAATGGCTGCTCAATAAGAAAGATCTTGCGTTGCATTACTGGTAACACGGCAGGGTAGACTTATCCACAGCCGCATAGGCGGGCCTAACAGGCAATGAGTACTGTGAAACGCTTAAGCACGTCGGATTCAGAAAAGTTAAGACTTAAGCTGCGGGCGGGAAAAATTCAAGTCGGAAGTCGGAAGGACAACGACATCGAAAACCAAGTGATTTGCACAGCTGCAACGGTGGAAAGAAAAAGACTACGGACAAGAGACCTTCGCATCGGCGGTGGAGCTCTTTTCATTTCGGGTAGTTAGTTGGTTTGAGAGCCGCAATGGCGCGGAAGAAAAAAGGTTATGGACATGCAACTAGAAGGCCGACATGCATCGATGGGCGGAGCGCTTTATACATCGGGTGCTTAGCCGATTTGGGAGCCGCAATGGCGGAAGGAAAACAGATTAAGAACCTCCGATCGAACTAAAAAATACAAGTGCTAAGTGTTTGGAAAACTCAATAATTTAGCAAAGGTTAAAACTGTTTCACCTCCAAGACAACAGTTTTACAAGAATAGAAGGTCTGATTCAACAAATAGCCTCAAACCCTACGACCCACAACAAATCTCAAACACCAGCAACTTCCAGAAACATAACGAGCGTTAATATTCAGAATCACTCAAAATTAAAGCATGACCAAACAGGATCACGAGTCCAAACGATTTAAAGCAACACTAAATCAAAAAAGGGGGGGGGGGGGAATTTGAAAAAATTGGGGAGAACAGTTGCAGCTGCAACAGTCCGGTAGGAACGGAGCAGTTATGGGAATGGAAGGAGCCGAAAAAAACCATCGGCAAGCAGAGAGTTTTCCCTAGGGAGACCGTCCACAGACTGCTAGCTCAAAATCTAGTGGAGTTGCTCTTTCGTTATTCGAAACAAGACCGCAGACAAATTGCGACCCTCTGCCCGCTAAGATCCAGCCAGAACCCTTTGAGCATGCTTTTCTCCATTTTGAGGCTCAGACAACCCCCGTGGAAAACCTAGAGCCCTGGTTCAACACAGAACCCGTCCTAGATGCATAGTGGATGGATCTAGGATGGCCCTTTGCACAGCAGGAGTCCCCAGAAACCCTCTTGAGTCAAAGTCCGGAAGGTTTTATCGATTCCTTCATGCAAATTTATGAACAACAGGGCTTGCTAGACTTAGCAACAAATCTGGAACAGAGGAGGCTCGAATACACTCACAGCCCATCAGAGGCCCCAACGTAGAAGCGAAAGAAGACTAAGTTCCTAAAGAACTCGAAGGCTCCCCTCAACCTGGTGTTGAGGCCTGGAAATTCGCAGGCGGAAACAGTAAGGGATTCTCCCCAATCAACGTTCCCAACTAGCCTGTTGACTATTTGGTATAGGGAATCCGTCTGGTTTTTTCGGTCCGGCTACCGTAGGTCAAAGTAACAAACAGGGGCTCCACCGGTTGCGGCTCGGTCCACCGGAATTTGTATTTTTTGGCTTAAATATGAAATGCAAATATCTAACTAAATGCAGGGTGGTGAAGGATGCAAGGAGCATTCACAAAGTGATGCACAGGTTCTTACCTCTCGTCTTAGGCTTACCATGCATCTGAAACACTCATGCAGAAATGAAATGACTACCTGTCTATATGCCTACCTATCTATCTACTTATCCTATCCCCGAGGAGCCAACTTGTAATTAACATATATGAGTAATGTGGATGTGCACGCGTAATAAAAGCAATTACAGATAGTTGACATTATCTTTTACACACATGAACAGCGAAAGATATTTCACAACCAGATAGCTAATTGTTTATGACAAGCATACATTACTCATGGTAGAGATTTCATAAAATAAATCAAAAATCATTAAACAAAGACATAGGTCATAAAGTTAGAACGATCTCACGATTCATGGATATAATGCTGAAAAACAACGCAGTTCATATTTCGATTATCCATGTCAAAAAACATTTGAAATCCCACCAATCTTCTTTCAAGAGGCAAACTGTAATTTTTATTGCAAAAGGAAGTAGTTCTTCCTACAACAACTTTCCAGTCTTACTGGGGAAAAAATCCCTCTCCTTATCTACCTTTCCTACTTTTATACAAAAAGCAAAAAATGGTTGGGCTGCCCAAAGTGACCTTTGGGCTTCCCAACCCTTTGTTTTCCCAACGCTTCATTTTTCCCAAAAATCTTTTACAAAATATTAAATTAATACAAAGTGGACCGGTCCTCTATGAAGAGGGTCCCGCTTGGCTTTCAAAGAATTTTTTCCATGCTGCTGCTTCAGCAGCGAGGCTTTCAAAAGTACACGGATCTAGGAACTGGATGTTCATTTCAAACTTGTCGACTTGGTTCCTGATAGCCTCAATTCTTGCTGGGCTCATCCGAAGCTGGTCTTCTAGAACTTGTATGCTAACGGCTGCATGGCCCACCTCATTCTTTAGTACCATGGCATCAATGGCCTGAATCTGCCGTGTCCTGGCCTCTGCATCTTGATGTCTTTTCTGCAATACTTCCACAAAGGCCTCATGATCCGGGAACTCTTCAAACCTAAGTTAAGCCTCTGTTTGGCAGCGGTTATAAGCATTGAGGAACCTTTTAAAATACTCCGAGCATGCTACCTGTGTCCTCTTGACAGTCTTCTTAAAGTCTTCAGCAGTGCTTATGGAAAACTCTACCAGGCTGTGATTTTTTCTGAGGGTTTGCTGATCTTTGACTGCTAGCACTTCTAGGATCTTTGCATCATCTTCCGGTCTTGCCATTCTGGAATTCAAGACTTCCAGCACATCCTGGGATCTGTCTACGAAATAGGAGGAGGTTTCTATGATCTCCTCCAACCTGCTGTCCATCTGAACGACTTTGCATATTTCTTCTTCTAGAGCCATCTGCAGCTGTAGCATTTTAACTTTCTGAGCCGTTATATATTCTTTGAATGGCTGCAGATCGACTTGTTGTTCCTTTGCTGTCTCCAGTTCAACAGTCAGAGAAGCCAGCTTCGCTTGCAGTTCTTGGGTGTATGCAGTATTGGACTCATAGATGACATTCTGCTGCGCCTCTAGGTCTTCCACCTTTGCCCTCAACTGTTCTCTCTCATTCTTCAGATCTTGAACTTCCTGCTGCGCGTTTTCTAGAGCCTCTTGTGTTGTTTCTTTGACCTACGCTTCTATCTGGAGGGCATGGATTTTTCCCTTTGTTGATTCCATTTCCCTTAGCATGTGTTCATATTTCCTCTTTAGTCTATTACCTTCATTTCTTTCTTGTCTCAGCATATCCTTAAGCTGAGCAGAGGTCTTTTTAACTGCCTCTAGGTCAATCATTAACTTGTTAATGTTATCAGCGGAGGCATCGATAAGTGCAGTTCCCGCTCTTATCATGAACAGAGGATCCTTGTCTATCCCTAACATGACTGCTGTATCTGTGACCATCTTCCCTGATAGGTCTTTTGCTTCCACCTTCTTCTCCGTCCTCCTCATGATTCTTTTGGTGGCCCTGTCATAATAAACAGTACTGAAATCAGGGACTTCTTCCCCTTTTTTCTGGACGAAGGGCACTAGCTGGAGAGTAGGAGTTGTAGGAGTGATGGTAGTAGGTACTTGAAGGATTTGCACTTTAGGGTTTTCCTCTCCCTGACTCTGCCCTGATGGTGCTTCAGAGGCTTGCTGCTGTGTCAACTTGATCTTCTCAGCCTCCTGCTGTCAAAGCTCTTCATCTAGCTTCCTTTGTGCTTCTTCGACTGCTTGCCTAGCAGCTTCTTCTATTTCTCTGGCCGCTTCTTTTTCTAGTTCAACTGCTTCCTGGGCAGCTTTCCTTTTCTCTTCTTCTCCCTTCTGCAGCCACTCTGCAACCTCATTTTCCAGCCTCTGAGCCTCCTCTCTTATCCTTTTGGTGACCTTTTCATCCTTAGCTTGCTCATCTTTATCTTGCTCACTCCCTTTTCCACCCTTGGTGGTGTGTTTTGGTTTGAATCTTCCACTGAGTGCCGTCATGTTTGGTGCACTCCTGAAAATAGATTCATCTCTATCAAAATGATGGGTGTACTCATAAAACACCTTGTGTTTCTTGCAATGCTCAGCCACTCTGCCATGAGTGTCATTGCGCCGGAAAGGCATTTCCCCAAAATGGAACTTCCCTAGTTCCTCTATAAATTCCGGAGCTTGCTTCACATTGGTGAATCTACAGCTACCCAGCTTGAATGGTAGAGGGGGATATGCAGTTTTCTTGTGCTGGAACAAGAAATGGCCAACTCCGTCGATAAACACCTGTCTAACTGCCTCTTTATGGATTATATAATCTGTTGCATACTTTGGTAGCAGATAAGGTATCTTTGATCCTCCAAACATCCTAAGGTACATACCATTCTCTGTCAAGAAATAATCACCATACTCCTCTATTACCTGCATAGCCTCTTCAGACATGCAGTCACATTCCTTTCGGAAGATAAGCGTGTGTAGTGGCATAATAAAATGCTCATAGATCTCTCAGTAATAACTGTGGTACTGATGATCCCACAGTAGTTTGTAAGCTGCATATACTGGTGTTCTTTCCCTATCCCAGACACACTTGAGCCCAAGGAAAGGCTGGTGGCATAGTATGCAGTCTATCAAAATGGAACTCATATAGAATTCAGATTTTTTCTGGGCTTCTCCTCCTCCCAAGGCTGCAGCTACACAAGAAGAGAGACTACTTGATACTAGGCTGGCCCAGTTGAAGATCGTTCCTTCTGTGGCCACATGGAACATAAGGGGAACCCATTCCAATTTGAAGAGTCTACCATTGGCTCTACCAAAGATCCGATTTAGCATCAGGGCTATAAACCTCTAAGGAGCTCTTAAGCTCGCTGTATCATAATCTTCGGTTGCTCTGTGTCGATAGAGATTTCCTGGCAAAAGCATTCTCCTCAGGGTTTCCACTAAATCCATCCTGAGGTTATCCAACCAATCATTTGACAGGAAGACTTGAGGCTCTGGCAGGTGGTAAGCTAACACCACATATCCAGGGCTAAACGGAGCATAGCCCTGACCATCGACATTCGCTATAAGCATTGTGTTGTTGTTTGTGTGTGGCAGAATCCATCTCATTACATCAGAGCAAGGGAACAGCTCTGGTCTGGTAGCCACCTTCATGATGGCGGATTTTTCAATGTTGGCATAAATTGGCTCCTCTTCGAGACCCGTGTCTGGGACTTCCTTATGAGAAATCATTCTGTATATCTCACCCCATTTATACTCAGGCTCAATACCGGAGACACATTGGGTGTCCTCATATATATATTCTGTCTGTGGGACGACCTCTATTGCTGTTTGTTCTTCGACCATATTGGCCTTCTTTTTCTGCCTTTTGGACATTGTAAATTCTTCCTGCAATGTAAAAACACTATGACATTTAAGCAGTTTGAATTTGTGAACATTGTGCAGCAGTTTATTCTTTCTCAAATGTATCATGGTTATTCAGACATAAGTCCTTCAGTTTGAAGAATTGAACTAGTATGAAATATTGTGAAAATGTGCTATTATCCCATGCCCAGTATGGTAAGGTTCAGCGCAACCAATATGTATAATGCCTTAAGACTATGGATGCATTATCTTATGATCTGACCTATATGCAGCAAGCCTATCGATCATGCTTATGCTAGTGCTAAATCTACATTAATCTGCAACATTCCACTTTCCCCATGATAGCTATACAAACAAAACGTAATATTAAGTGCAATGTGCAACATTCAGCAATTAATCTATTTCGTAGTAAATATAGCTAAGGCTTGTGCCTGTCCAAATTTAACCATAAAACCAGTAGACAGATAACGAACGACGACTCATGTGACCTGCGGCGGGAAAGATACATTAGGTTGACTATACATTCTGCGAGGAACATTTTCACTTGCTGTACAGGATGCTTCCATAAACACACTACCCGCCCTGCTTTCTACGCAACGAAAAGGCGACACCCCCTCTTCAAATGGCTAGAGCTTTAGGCAGTTAAGCACCATAGGGCTCCGCGTGACGAAACGAGCAACACAGGCTGGGTTCGACTGTGAAAACCTTTAAAACCTTATTCCTCCCCTCCCTACCAACTGTAGGTCCGCCCTTCTGCCTCGTCAAGGCTGCGGAAAAAATGCGCAAGCAAAACGACTAGGGTTCACAGGTTGGGAAAACACCACGGAAAACGATAGCCTACCAAACCCCCAAGGCAATGCCCCAAAACCTGACCCCCCCTGTCTATCATGGCTGCGTAGCGAGGTTTGGCGCAGACGGCGTAACGGCCGTCTGCGCCTAACCCTTCAACCCTTGTGTGCGCGAGGCAGCGACTGAAAAGGCAAAAAGCAAACGGCTTAAATGGTCAAAACGCTCCCCCCACCCAAGGTTAAGATAGAACCCACAAGCTTGAGTCCTAGCTGGACGAGGGAAAATGCCGAGGATGCCTAAACCATGGGAGAAAACCAATAACCGTTCAAACGCACTGGGAAAAAGGAGAAATAAACCTACATGGCAATCCGGCGAAACGAGCGAGCTGATGGCGGTTGGAATTCTACTCTCGCCACCTGGAAGCTGGTATAGCGATACCAGGACCTTCACTCACTCCAAAGATCGACAGCTCAGCACTATGCTCACCGCGACAGTGCTAAAAAAAAAACAATACAAAACCCAAACCGTCGCCCCATATGTATTAAAAAACGCCACACGTACGAGAGCATTTAAATCGGGTGGGAAATGAAAACTGTGTCGGGCCGCTAATACCTCAGGCCCTCAGCAACGACGGATGGTCCCCAGTACTAACTCACCTGCAACGGCTAAATAGAATGCATGAACGACAATCGGGCGTCGGCAGATACCTTGATCAGAGGACCAAGAATCCAAACTCCTCTGCAACGGCGAATCCTCAAAGCACGATGCCGCCCGCAATGGCAGAGTAAGTGGTGGCCAAGTGCTCCGATACTAAGCCAGGAGAAAATGAAGCACACGTCGAGGCGCAAAAGAAAATCTAAGTACAAAGTGATCCGCAACGGCGGACGCTCGAAAAGGAGATTTGTCCGCAGTATCAAACGAGGGAGACTTCAAACCCGCCCGATGAAGAATCAAAAACCACCCGATGAAGAATCAAAACTCGCGCGCAACGGTCGGAGCGAAAAGGAAAGTCTAAACATGGAAAAGGCCCGCAACATCGGAGGGTAGGATCAAAGATCCGCCCGCAACGACGAAGAGTCCAATGACGTACCTCCCAATTCAACAAGGCTTTGAAAGATATGCAAAACGACGATGAACTCAATTAAGGATGGGATTCGTTTAAGCATAAATGAGAAAGAACCAATTGATTGATAGCAACCCAAAGTGCCGGAAGACGCTTCAAAATCCATAGGCCAAACATCAATAGGATGAACTCAAGAAAAGAACCGACTAATTCAAAGTAAAGGAGGGTCCAAAATTTTTTAGAATTTTGGGAAATTGTTGCAGATGCAACAATTGGCGACTACCTGGTAAACCCCAAATCTCTGAATTAACTTTCTTTTTAAGCTTAAAACTGTATGAATAAAACCGAAATCTTCTAGCTGTCTGCTTTCCTAAGCCAACCGGATTATGCATCAAATTACTTATAAGAAGCCCATTTTCTCGGGAAAAGGTAACATCAGTAGTGTTTCAGGTCTGAATAACTCTCTTGAGGCTAAATGGATGAGGTTTATTTGCCTGCCCTTTGGTGGTTACAGCTTAGACACCACAGGATTGTGACAGATAGTGAACAGTATTATCCTTTTGTTCCTCATTCCCATGCCAATTTGCACTTTTGAGCCTTTAGAACTTTAGTTTGTTTGATATGAGTCCTCCTGTAGGCCTTTCTTACTGAAATTTCAATTCAGGATCCTCTATCCCATAGTGTCATTTTGTGTGAATGATATATTTCATACTTCAATTCACGGACGGAGAGGATCTTGTGGCCATTTGGTACTTTATGCTTTAATATTAATGCTTTTCGAGCTTTGCTTTGATATGTCTGGTTTCTTTCAGGAGCTTTGACTCTTAATATGTTTTAGCCTTTTCTTAATTTATGGCATGGGACCATTTGTATATGATAAACTGTTCCACCCTGCTTCCTTTCCGTGGGTATTTTGCTGTCACTCCCTTGGGTATTTAAGATGTGAAATAAATGGAGCCTTGAAATAGTACTTCAGACCTTTTCCACTTTTGAGTTATTTACAGGGATTAAGTAAGGCCTCAAATGAATGCTCTGCCAGTTAGGAATGCAGTTACTAAAAGACATTCTATGCTTTTACACACAGTCTTTCACTCAATATTTTAGTTAATAAAGAACCCTGATGCTCCCATTGCAACCAAAAGCTTGCCTCTTATTCAAATCAGAAGGAAACTAGCAAAGCTATAAACAAAACAGCAGCATAGCAAGAAATCAAAAGAAGGAAAACATCAAAGCATTAAAACAAAGAAACAACATAAGCAACAAAGAATTTATTTATGTACAAAAGAAACAAAAGAAAAACAAAATTTTTGCCCATTCCCGAAAATTTATAAATCTAAAAACTAAGGAATGAGCTGGATTTAGACATGGATTGCCTAACCATGGTCCAACTGTGCTGTTATTGAAATAGAACCCATATCCAAGATCCTGCAGTCATTTCTTTCAGCCTGAGGGAGTTGAAGGAGCTCAGGTTGGGTATCCATCATAGGGCTAGGCTTTCTTGAAATGTGGTGTCTCAGCTTACACTCAGTCAGATAGTTTCCCAAAACAGAATCAGCAGATTCATTTCCTTCTCCTAGCTTAGTGACATTGTGCTTCATATATGGCTCTCTCAAAATCTTAATCATGTTTGGGCTACCCTTCTGAGGTAACCACAAGTGAGACCAATCTGAAGCAAAATACCCATTTAGTCGTGCTGTCCAATCTCGGTTCAGGATCATTCCATAACCATCAAGGATGTCTGCTACTACGATGTCAACGTAATGACATGTCCTTTTATTTGCAGCTAATCGAATCAGAACGTTCTCCATTTCCCCTACTACTTTGACACTAGTTTCGTCAAGTTGAGTGACATCCCAAATAGTAGGTTTTAGCGGCCCATCAAGTTTTTTGCAAACTTCCAAGGGCATAAAATTCATGGATGATCCAGAATCCACCAAACAATTATGCACCCTATGATTTAAATTCTCAAGGGTCACGAGGAAAGGTGGAGAGCTGGTTTTCTTAGTCTTGACCAACTCTATCTTTTCTTCCACAGGTTGGTTTTTTGTGTGCAACTCCTCTTTCAGTTTTCCAGCTTTGCTTTCCTCCTCATCTTCCACCGGTTTGGCAAGTTCAATGAGTGGCTCTGTTTTCTGTTTGCCATGAATATCCTTAGGTATGTTATCTTTAGCCTCCACATCAGCCTGCCCCTTTACTTCCTCTTGCAAATCTTGAACCTTTGAGATTCTTGCATTGTTCTTAATGGCCAGGTTTTCAATTTCTGTGGTTGTAGGAGTATATTGAGACTCGAGAACGCCTTCTTCCGTGTTAAACAGCGAAATACCATTCCATGAAAACATATCATCATCGTCTGGTTTTACTATAATCTGTTTCTCCTCTTCTTCCTCACCACTGTCCCTGGTCAAATCTGGGTCCAACAACTTATTCATTACCAAGGTCATTGAATGTAACCACTGAGGACACTTCTTCTCGGAATGAGGTTGTTGATGAAAAGTACAGAAATTGTCCCCTCCTATTTCTGTTATGTTTATTGATGCCAAATTTGGAAGTGGGACTTGCCATTGGTTGTTATCTTCCTTTTTTGGATAGTATGGCTTATTGGTTTTCTCAATGTCCCTCTCCTTTTCCATATCTACAATTCGTTTGGACATTTTTTGAAGCACTTTCATCATCTCATGATAATCATGTGGTTGGCCTTCTCTAGATTTAAACAGCAGTGAGTTTCTTCTTGTAGTGGTCTTCTCTTCAAGTGAGTCCGGATAGTCCTCTATACTCTCACTTTCAGCCTCTACTCTCTCAGCCTCTTGGTAGGTTTCTACAAGTGTAGGCTTGACTTTCATCTTGGAAAACATGGCCAGCCCAGGTCCTAAGGCTGAGGTATAATACTCACTCAAGACTTTGTCTGAAGGTCTGTCCATAGCAGAAATTTTTTTTAAGTACAATGAAAATCTCTGAGTGAAACTATGTACCTTTTCATTCTTTTCTTTTCTTAACAAACCAAGCCCTTTCATCAATGAGGCATGTGTCTTCTGAGTTGTGTATTTACTTCTGAAAACTCTTTCAAAGGTGTCCCAGTCCGAAATGGAGTTTGCAGGCAGATTGAAATACCAAGATGCTGCTGCTCCTTTCAGAGTGTGAGGGAACAACCTGCAGACCACATCTTCATACTGCCCAGCCCTTAGCCCTTCTAATGCTAGATAAAAGCTTTGAAGGTGATCATCTATAGCAATATTTTCCACAAGGTCAAACTTGGGCAAGAGCTTGTCAAAGGCTTGAGGTAGGTTATGCAAAGGAGGTGTTAAGTTCAGATGAGACCTAGCTCTCCATGCAGGCAAAGGATTGGGTTGATTACCAGCCATAAGCAAAGGTAAACGAACGGGATGCTGGGAAAAACAGTCCTTCAAGGATAGCAGCGTAAACTATGAACACTTGGGTTAGGTCGAAGCTTCAAACCTCTTCTGGTAGGATAGTCTCGGGAAATTAAGTTCCACGGCCAGCCTTTTACTGGCGGCCCTCCTTCTAGCGCCAAAACTGTTGAGGCCTAGAAATTCGCAGGCGGCAACAATAAGGGATTCTCCCCAATCAACGTTCCCAACTAGCCCGTTGACTGTTTGGTATAGGGAATCCGTCCCGTTTTTTCGGTCCGGCTACCGTAGGTCAAAGTAACAAACAGGGGCTCTACCGGTTGCGGCCTGGTCCACCGGAATTTGTATTTTTGGCTTAAATATGAAATGCAAATATCTAAATAAATGCAGGGTTGTGAAGGATGCAAGGAGAATTCACAAAGTGATGTGCAGGTTCTTACCTCTCGTCTTAGGCTTACCATGCATCTGAAACACTCATGCAGAAATGAAATGACTACCTGTCTATATGCCTACCTATCTATCTACTTATCCTATCCCCGAGGAGCCAACTTGTAATTAACATATATGAGTAATGTGGATGTGCACGTGTAATAAAAGCAATTACAGATAGCTGACATTATCTTTTACACACATGAACAACGAAAGATATTTCACAACCAGATAGCTAATTGTTTATGACAAGCATACATTACTCATGGTAGAGATTTCATAAAATAAATCAGAAATCATTAAACAAAGACATAGGTCATAAAGTTAGAACGATCTCACGATTCATGGATATAATGCTGAAAAACAACGCAGTTCATCTTTCAATTATCCATGTCAAAAAACAATTGAAATCCCACCAATCTTCTTTCAACAGGCAAACTGTAATTTTTATTGCAAAAGGAAGTAGTTCTTCTTACAACAACTTTCCAGTCTTACTGGGGGAAAAAGCCCTCTCCTTATCTACCTTACCTACTTTTATACAAAAAGCAAAAAATGGTTGGGTTACCCAAAGTGACCTTTGGGCTTCCCAACCCTTTGTTTTCCCAACGCTTCATTTTTCCCAAAAATCTTTTACAAAATATTAAATTAATACAAAGTGGACCGGTCCTCTATGAAGAGGTCCCGCTTGGCTTTCAAAGAATTTTTTCCATGCTGCTGCTTCAGCAGCGAGGCTTTCAAAAGTACACGCCTCTAGGAACTGGATGTTCATTTCAAACTTGTTGACTTGGTTCCTGATACCCTCAATTCTTGCTGGGCTCATCCGAAGCTGGTCTTTTAGAACTTGTATGCTAACGGCTGCATGGCCCACCTCATTCTTTAGTACCATGGCATCAATGGCATGAATCTGCCGCGTCCTGGCCTCTGCATCTTGATGTCTTTTCTGCAATACTTCCACAAAGGCCTCATGATCCAGGAACTCTTCAAACCTAAGTTCAGCCTCTGTTTGGCAGCGGTTATAAGCATTGAGGAACCTTTTAAAATACTCCGAGCATGCTACCTGTGTCCTCTTGACAGTCTTCTTAAAGTCTTCAGCAGTGCTTATGGCAAACTCTACCAGGCTGTGATTTTTTCTGAGGGTTTGCTGATCTTTGACTGCTAGCCCTTCTAGGATCTTTGCATCATCTTCCGGTCTTGCCATTCTGGCATTCAAGACTTCCAGCACATCCTGGGATCTGTCTACGAAATAGGAGGAGGTTTCTATGATCTCCTCTAACCTGTTGTCCATCTGAAGGACTTTGCATCTTTCTTCTTCTAGAGCCATCTGCAGCTGTAGCATTTTAACTTTATGAACCGTTATATATTCTTTGAATGGCTGCAGATCGACTTGTTGTTCCTTTGCTGTCTCCAGTTCAGTAGTCAGAGAAGCCAGCTTCGCTTGCAGTTCTTGGGTGTATGCGGTATTGGACTCATAGATGACATTCTACTACGCCTCTAGGTCTTCCACCTTTGCCCTCAACTGCTCTCTCTCATTCTTCAGATATTGAACTTCCTGCTGCGCGTTTTCTAGAGCCTCTTGTGTTGTTTCTTTGACCTGTGCTTCTATCTAGAGGGCATGGATTTCTCCCTTTGTTGATTCCATTTCCCTTAGCGTGTGTTCATATTTCCTCTTTAGTCTATTACCTTCATTTCTTTCTTGTCTCATCGTATCCTTAAGCTGAGCAGGGGTCTTTTTAACTGCCTCTAGATCAATCATTAACTTGTTAATGTTATCAGCGGAGGCATCGATTAGTGCAGTTCCCGCTCTTATCGTTAACAGAGGATCCTTGTCTGTCCCTAACATGACTGCTGTATCTGTGACCATCTTCCCTGATAGGTCTTTTTCTTCCACCTTCTTCTCCATCCTCCTCATGATTCTTTTGGTGGCCCTGTCATAATAAACAGTACTGAAATCAAGGACTTCTTCCCCTTTTTTCTGGACGAAGGGCACTAGCTGGAGAGTAGGAGTTGTAGGAGTGATGGTAGTAGGTACTTGAAGGATTTGCACTTCAAGGGTTTCCTCTCCCTGACTCTGCCCTGATGGTGCTTCAGAGGCTTGTTGCTGTGTCAACTTGATCTTCTTAGCCTCCTTCTCTCAAAGCTCTTCATCTAGCTTCCTTTGTGCTTCTTCGGCTACTTGCCTAGCAGCTTCTTCTGTTTCTCTGGCCGCTTCTTTTGCTAGTTCAGCTGCTTCCTGGGCAGCTTTCCTTTTCTCTTCTTCTCCCTTTTGCAGCCACTCTGTAGCCTCATTTTCCAGCCTCTGAGCCTCCTCTCTTATCCTTTTGGTGACCTTTTCATCCTTAGCTTGCTCAGCTTTATCTTTCTCACTCCCTTTTCCACCCTTGGTGGGGTGTTTTGGTTTGAATATTCTACTGAGTGCCGTCATGTTTGGTGCACTCCTGAAAACAGATTCATCTCTATCAAAATGATGGGTGTACTCATAAAACACCTTGTGTTTCTTGCAATGCTCAGCCACTCTGCCATGAGTGTCATTGCGCCGGAAAGGAATTTCCCCAAAATGGAACTTCCCTAGTTCCTCTATAAATTCCAGAGCTTTCTTCACATTGGTGAATCTACAGCTACCCAGCTTGAATGGTAGAGGGGGATATGCAGTTTTCTTGTGCTGGAACAAGAAATGGCCAACTCCATCGATAAACACCTGTCTAACCGCCTCTTTATGGATTATATAATCTGTTGCATACTTTGGCATCAAATAAGGTGTCTTTGATCCTCCAAACATCCTAAAGTACATACCATTTTCTGTTAAGAAATAATCACCATACTCCTCTATTACCTGCATAGCCTCTTCAGACATGCAGTCACATTCCTTTCGGAAGATAAGCGTGTGTAGTGGCATAATAAAATGCTCACAGATCTCTCGGTAATAACTATGGTACTGATGAGCCCACAGTAGTTTGTAAGCTACATATACTGGTGTTCTTTCCCTATCCCAGACACACTTGAGCCCGGGGAAAGGATGGTGGCATAGTATGCAGTCTATCAAAATGGAACTCATATAGAATTCAGATTTTTTCTGGGCTTCTCCTCCTCCCAAGGCTGCAGCTACACAAGAAGAGAGACTACTTGATACTAGGCTGGCCCAGTTGAAGATCGTTCCTTCTGTGGCCACATGGAACATAAGGGGAACCCATTCCAATTTGAAGAGTCTACCATTGGCTCTACCAAAGATCCGATTTAGAATCAGGGCTATAAACATCTAAGGAGCTCTTAAGCTCGCTGTATCATAATCTTCGGTTGCTCTGTGTCGATAGAGCTTTCCTGGCAAAAGCATTCTCCTCAGGGTTTCTACTAAATCCATCCTGAGGTTATCCAACCAATCATTTGACAGGAAGACTTGAGGCTCTGGCAGGTGGTAAGCTAACGCCACATATCCAGGGCTAAACGTAGCATAGCCCTGACCATCAACATTCGCTATAAGCATTGTGTTGTTGTTTGTGTGTGGCAGAATCCATCTCATTACATCAGAGCAAGGGAACAGCTTTGGTCTGGTAGCCACCTTCATGATGGCGGATTTTTCAATGTTGGCATAAATTGGCTCCTCTTCGAGACCCGTGTCTGGGACTTCCCTGTGAGAAATAATTCTATATATCTCACCCCATTTATACTCAGGCTCAATATCGGAGACACATTGGGTGTCCTCATATATATATTCTATCTGTGGGACGACCTCTATTGCTGTTTGTTCTTCGACCATAGGGGCCTTCTTTTTCTGCCTTTTGGACATTGTAAATTCTTCCTGCAATGTAAAAACACTATGACATTTAAGCTGTTTGAATTTGTGAACATTGTGTAGCAGTTTATTCTTTCTCAAATGTATCATGGTTATTCAGACATAAGTCCTTCAGTTTGAAGAATTGAACTAGTATGCAATATTGTGCAAATGTGCTATTATCCCATGCCCAGTATGGTAAGGTTCAGCGCAACCAATACATATAATGCCTTAAGAATATGGATGCATTATCTTATGATCTAACCTATATGCAGCAAGCCTATCGATCATGCTTATGCTAGTGCTAAATCTACATTAATTTGCAACATTCCACTTTCCCCATGATAGCTATACAAACAAAACGTATTATTAAGTGCAATGTGCAACATTCAGCAATTAATCTATTTCGTAGTAAATATAGCTAAGGCTTGTGCCAGTCCAAATTTAACCATAAAACCAGTAGACACATAACGAACGACGACTCATGTGACCTACGACGGGAAAGATACATTACGTTGACTATACATTCTGCGAGGAACATTTTCACTTGCTGTACAGGATGCTTCCATAAACACACTACCCGCCCTGCTTTCTACGCAATGAAAAGGCGACACCCCCTCTTCAAACGGCTAGAGATTTAGGTAGTTAAGCACCATAGGGCTCCGTGTGACGAAACGAGCAACACAGGCTGGGTTCGACCGTGAAAACCTTTAAAACCTTATTCCTCCCCTCCCTACGAACTGTAGGTCCGCCCTTCTGCCTCGTCAAGGCTCCGGAAAAAATACGCAAGCGAAACGACTAGGGTTCACAAGTTGGGAAAACACCACGGAAAATGATATCCTACCAAACCCCCAAGGCAATGCCCCAAAACCTGACCCCCCCCTGTCTATCATGGCTGCGCAGCGAGGTTTGGCGCAGACAGCGTAACGGCTGTCTACGCCTAACCCTTCAACCCTTGTGCGTGCGAGGCAGCGACTGAAAAGGCGAAAAGAAAATGGCTTAAATGGTCAAAACGCTCCCCCCACCCAAGTTTAAGATAGAACCCACAAGCTTGAGTCCTAGCTGGACGAGGGAAAATGCCGAGGATGCCTAAACCATGGGAGAAAACCAATAACCGTTCAAACGCACTGGGAAAAAGGCGAAATAAACCTACCTGGAAATCCGGCGAAACGAGCGAGCTGATGGCGGTTGGAATTCTACTCTCGCCACCTGGAAGCTGGTACAGCGACAGCAGGACCTTCACTCACTCCAAAGATCGACAGCTCAGCGCTATGCTCACCGCGACAGTGCTAAAAAAAAAACAATACAAAACCCAAACCGTCGCCCCATATGTATTAAAAAATGCCACACGTGCGAGAGCATTTAAATTGGGTGGGAAATGAAAACTACGTCGGGCGGCTAATACCTCAGGCCCTCCGCAACGGCGGATGGTCCCCAGTACTAACTCACCCGCAACAGCTAAATAGAACGCGTGAACAACAATCGGGCATCGGCGGATACCTTGATCGAAGGACCAAGAATCCGAACTCCTCCGCAACGGCGAATCCTCAAAGCACGATGCCGCCCGCAATGGTGGAGTAAGTGGTGGCCAAGCACTCCGAGACTAAGCCGGGAGAAAACGAAGCACACATTGGGGCGCAAAAGAAAATCTAAGTACAAAGTGATCCGCAATGGCGGACACTCGAAAAGGAGATTTGTCCGTAGCATCGGACGAGGGAGACTTCAAACCCGCCCGATGAAGAATAAAAAACCACCCGATGAAGAATCAAAAATCGCGCACAACGGTCGGAGCGAAAAGGAAAGTCTAAACCCGGAAAAGGCTCGCAACGTCGGAGGGTAGGATCAAAGATCCGCCTGCAACGGCGAAGAGTCCAATGACCTACCTCCCGATTCAACAAGGCTTTGAAAGATATGCAAAACGATGATGAACTCAACTAAGGATGGGATTCCTTTAAGCATAAATGAGAAAGAACCAATCGATTGACAGCAACCCAAAGTGCCGGAAGACGCTTCAAAATCCATAGGCCAAACATCAATAGGCTGAACTCAAGAAAAGAACTGACTAATTCAAAGTAAAGGAGGGTCCAAATTTTTTTAGAATTTTGGGAAATTGTTGCAGATGCAACACCTGGTTTGCAGGAAAAATGTTTTAGTGGCCCAAACCCTAGAAATGGTCGAAATAGCCTTAGTGGGGCAGATAAGAGGAAAGTACCCAAGAAGAGACTCATTAGAGAACTGGGAAAAATTTAACTGGGGAGGTTTTCTGAGTTACTTACTAGAAACCCTAGTCCTTTCATGAGGATGGTTGATCTTCAAGCTCCAATCCAAGGAGAACATGAACAAAATCTTGTAAAAATCCTAGAGCTTCGAACCTACGCCCATCCTCTTCAAATCCTTGGCCCCAATGTTTGACGCAGATAAGGAAACGTTTGATGATATCCCAATCTGGGTTTGACTGCTAGGTTTTCCATGGGAATTCTGGAATTGGGATTCCTTCAGGGACATAGGGAATTGCCTAGGACTTTTCATCGATGCAGACATGTCTTTCGAGCATATGGGAAGAATGTATGTGGCTAGATGTCACGTCCCCACCCCTATTAGAATTTGAATTCCATTTAGACATTCAAGCAGATAGTTCTAATAATGTTTGTAGCAAATGGAGAATGAAGATACAAACTAAACAAAACAAACCACACAGGAAACAGATGAGTATTTCTCAGGAATTTATAGTATCATTCACAATAATAATATCTGGTGTTACAATAGTTTACATAGGAAAAGAATTCAAATCAATTACGGATGGATTCGAATCTATCCATTGGATGTGATTGTATTTAACTAAAAATCTTACTCATGGTGACTCAATCAATATCAGAGTCCAATAAATCAACTCCCAGATGTCCAACAACTCAATCAATCAGTGACAACTAGTTAACTCAGTGCAATTGAGTGTGGTAGGTGGGCAAAGACGCCTACTCCACATGCAGCCATGCATTTGCCATGCAAAGCTTATGCTAGCTAACTGTTTGTGAACTAACTAAAAGTAAATGGGGGCTAACTAAGACTGACTAGTACCAACTCCAACTAACTGAAGTAGGTTGGTGTCGGGACTCCCAGTGGATCCTAAAATGTAGGGATTGGTCTAAGAGGCGCGCAAACTGATGCATGCACATGCAGTAAGTGGCAGTTAACCTCTAGCAGTGTTCCCCACACTCTAGTGACTGGTGCATGTGGCCCCATTAGGCCAAGTGGACCCAATTGTACTAGTGCACCCAAATATTTAATTAAGGTTCCTAAGTTAGGCTAATTAATATAATAGACATTTGACCAAGGGAGGATTAATAATCCTAACACCCCCTCTGAGTCCTAACTTGGAAAACTGTGGGACCTGGTAACAATACCATAGGTCACCCAAATACAATCTAAAAGATAGTAAAAATTGTTGCTTAATACAACCGAGGAAATAGGGGAAAACCTCATGGGGAACCCCCCCTCAAAATAACCAGGAAATAGCAAAATACAAGCTATATTTAGAAGAAAGAAGCTTCCTCCTCAGAAAAATAACTTGAGCAAAAACACTGCTACAAATTTGCAGCTCTATGCAATAGCATGGTCCATCAATGGACCTCTCAATGTACTACTAAACTGATGACTCTGTTTTTCTCTTCTGGATGGTGAAGCTAGGGAATGATCAAGTTTCTGCTTTTGTGGGCCATGTAGCAGATCATTCACCATCATCGAGTAGCACTGACCTGGAACTTTGTTGCACCATACTGTAGAGAGCGAATCTATGAGAGATAGTGTAGCATGCTCATTCTGATACTGAGACCTTGTTCTTCTTCTGTCTTCTGGATCTCCAGCACCACTTCCAGCTGGGTCAAGAAGATTTTGGGCCCATCTAGGTTTAGGCTTCTGATTAGGAATAGGTTCTGGATCTGGATCTAGAATCTCTTGATATTCAGTCTCAATAATAGGATCATGTTGAATGTGATCTTCTTCATCTGAATCTGAAACCTATAGCACATCATCATCATCAAAAATAGGTGGAGAAATAGTTATACCTTCCTGTGCTGCTGGAGGAGTATCATGCAGCTCATCTTCTTCAAACTGGACACTTCTTACAATGAATCATCTTCTAGTTGCAACCTCCACCATTTTGTTAGCTTTTGCATATTTTGCGTATCCTAGCAAAATTCATTCACTACTTTGGGCTTGGAAGGCCTTCCTCTTGTCAAGTGGTATTTTGGCCCAAGCTTTGGAACCAAAAACTCTCAGATGAGAGACATTGGGCTTATACCCATGCAGTGCTTTGAATGGAGTGACCCCAACCACTGACTTGTGGGGCACCCTATTCTGCAAATACAAAGCACAGTTTACTTCTTCAGCCCAAAGAGGAGGTAGATGTTTGGCATGGAGAAGGCATGTTTCCATCTCTTTTAGTGATCTGTTCTTCCTTTCAGCCACACCATCCTGTTGTGGTGTGTGTGTAACTAAGTTTTCCATTCGAATCCCCTCCGATTCACAGCCAATATGGAAATATCCTTTGATGTACTCTCCTCCTTTATCAGATTGTATTGACTTGATCTTCTTATTGAAACTATTCTCAACCATATCCTTAAAAAATTTTAAAGTATAAAAAAAATCTGATTTTTGTTTCATGAAGTAGATCCAGCAGTACCTAGAACAATCATCAATAAAGGTGAGGAAGTACCTGCAACCATTAATGGAGTTCGTGGGAATAGGTCCCGCTACATCATTGTGTATCAAATCAAGTGTAGAGGCAACTCTATGTGCCTTTCCAACATCATACTTCTTTTCTGTATACTTACCTACCAAGCAACCAACACATACTCCATCAGAAGTTTGGATGGAGGGAAAACCTTCAACCATTTTATCATTGTGGATTAGCTTTAGATATTTGAAATTGAGATGGCCAAATATCTCATGCCAAATATTGTTGGTGTTGTTAGCATGAGACAATAAAGCTGTAGGAGGAGAAACAAGTAAGAAATGTGAGAACTCATAAGCTTTGGTAGAGTGATTTGCAATACCTTTTGCTACAAGCTGTCCAGTGGATTTTTCTGTAATCTCAAATGTCTTTGAATCGAATGTAACTCTTTTGGGAGAGCCTGTATGATTCATCTGATAAACAGATAATAGGTTGGCAGCAAGGGAGGGAACATATAAGACATTCTTGAACTCACCATGCTTCGCTCTGACTGAGCGCCTTCCTTTTGCTGGAATCTAGGAATCATCTCCCATGTGAATGTTAGGCCCCTTTGATAGTGAGAGGGTAGAGAAGGATTCTTTGGAAGTAACCATGTGGTTGAAAGATCCAGAATCTATTATGTATGTTGAGGATGGAGAGATATTTTCTTTCAAAGCATGACATCTTTCGGTATCTTCTGTCTGTGGTTCTTTATAAGGATTCTTTTCTCTTGGGGAAGCAATGTTATGCTGCTTGAGAAGAGCTATCATTTCATCAAGTTCCTTCCTCATACAATGATATTCAATATGGTACCCCTTTTCACAATAGGGACATAACTTCTTTTCAAACTTCTTCTTCTTAGAGCCGGAGGCCCCTTTGTAAGTTTGTTGAATTTGCTTAGGCTTCGAATCAGCTGCTTTTGGCTCCTTCTTCTTTTATTTCCCCTTTTCTTGCACTTTGGAAGAGTCAGTAACTAGGAGAGATTGATCTTTGGAGGTCTTGATGACTCCCATTCACATCAACTTGTATTTCTCCTTGATTAAGGACTCGGAAAAAGAATCTAATGAAGGAACTTTCCAATCAGGAAATCTTTCCCGATTGGAATGAAACATGGAAACAAATATAGAATAATCTAAGCCTATTTTTTTGAGTATGGAAAGGACATTATGCTCACCCTTCCATTCTATTCCGCACTGTCTGCATTGAAGTACCAGAGACTTGAATTTAGTAAAGAATTGCTCAATGTTTTCGAAACTATTGGGATGTAAAGATACCAACTTATTCTCCAGAATGTGTCCCCAAAGCTCATCGTGTTTGTTAAACAAGCTATCAAGCTTCTCCCAGGATTCTCAAGGAGTCCTCGAGCCTTCTAGGTGGGAGAGGATATCTCTGGATATATAAGTACATAAGTACCCAAATGCTTCATCACAACGGTTCAGAAACTTGTTCCTTTCAACTGGTTGATGAGGCTCAGACTCCCATCCATGTATGATCATGTGATAGCCATGCTTGCGTAAGGCCAGCTGCACATCAATCCTCCAATCAAGATAATTGTAAGTTGTGAGGATCCGTGGTTTAGGAGTTTGAGAACTCATAATTTCTCCAGCTGTAAGACTGCAAAAACTTCACACAAGCTACGTAGCACCTGTATAATTTTATTTCAATAACACACTAAAACATATGAACTGTTAGAATCATTATTTTCCTCTTGACATGAACATGTTTTTAGGTTCCGTCACATCCTGTCTGTTGCTCTGAATAAATCTAGAGCTAGCAAATCATCATAGGGGACTTCTGTGGAAACTTAGCTGCTTTTGATGTTCAATGGGGAGAAACAAGCATGAAACCTTCCTGAGAAGGCTCTGATACTGTATTAGAATTTGAATTCCATTTAGATCTTCAAGCAGATAGTTCTAATAATATTTGCAGTAAATGGAGAATGAATATACAAACTGAACAAAACAAACCACACAAGAAACAGATGAGTATTGCTCAGGAATTTACAGTATCATTCACAATAATAATATCCGATGTTACAATAGTTTACATAGGAAAAGTACTTGAATAAATTAGGGATGGATTCGAATCTATCCACTAGATGTGACTGTATCTAACCGACAATCTAACTCATGGTGACTCAATCAATATCTGAGTCCAATAAATCAAATCCCAGATGTCCAACAACTCAATCAATTAGTGACATCTAGTTAACTCAGTGCAACAGAGTGTGGTAGGTGGGAAAAGGAACCTACTCCACATGTAGCCATGCAAAGCTTGTGCTTGCTAACTAATTGTGAACTAACTGAAAGTAACTAGGGGATAACTAAGACTGACTAGTACTAACTCCAACTAAATGAAGTAGGTTAGTGTCGGGACTCCCGGTGGCTCCTAAAATGTAGGGATTGGTCTAGGAGGCGCCCAGACTGATGCATGCACATGCAGTAAGTGGAAGTTAGCCTCTAGCAGTGTTCCCCACAATCTAGTGACTGGTACATGTGGCCCCATTAGGCCAAGTGGACCCAAATATTTAATTAAGGTTCCTAAGTTAGGCTAATTAATCTAATAGACATTTGACCAAGGGAGGATTAATAATCCTAACAACCCCTCTACTAGAGAGAGGATGCACATTACTGCTAACAAATCCGGGCAATCTAAGCCCCATAACGTAATATAAAACGCATTGAACTTAAAAACATACACAGATTTGTAAAACATGCAATATATAGTGGAAGCAATTACATTTCATTCAAGCATTCAACATGTTCATCATCATTCATTAAACAATTACAGTTGCAAAGGTTACACACAAGAAATACTTATCTTGAAAGAAGCTTGTCCCGCAACCAGTTACGTCGTTGCAACGTTCCTCCCAACCATAGTCCAGTGTGCTCATCAATCTCTTCGCAGTAATGCCACCTCTAAGCTGGGCATGATTCCCACTAGGAATAAGGGAACTACAATAGGCTCACACATAGCCAAAGACATAACAAAATTCAGCCAAGCCAAAACTAAATTTGGGTTTATCAGGCTACTAAAAAGCTGGAAAGGTTGAACTGCTAAGATAGTGAGCTCAACCATAGAGCTATGGACACCTGCACCAGATCTGGCTTGGCTTCTAAAACATCTACACACCAAACAAAAGGAAGCATCCCCTTCTCTGCTACGCAATCCCTCGGGCTATGCCTTCCCTTCCAGTGCCCTTCAGGGTGTGCAAAGAAGAAAACCAGCCCCTCTTGATATGTCTATGAGGTTTCCTTCTACACTAGGTTTATCAAGCTAATTTACACCCAATACCACTCCACCAATTTAGACCAAGGCAAAAGATGCACACACAGCAAGATACAACATTTTGGGTTGAGGAAAAACATTTTGCAGCCAAAAACGAATTGGTAAAATGGGGAAAACAACCCAGAATGAGAAATTCAAATTCAACAACGATTCTGGGCATTGCACGAGCCAAATCAACTACTACAAACCCCAAAATCATAATTCTTTGCTGGCCATTCACTCCACAACACCAAAACGGATTTCCTGGGCATGCACAATGAGGAAAACGACAGCAATTCATGAATGAAAGAGCCCAACACTAAGCATTACCAAAACAACTTCCCATCCATGGGGAAAAATGAAGAAAAATGTTGCCCACGTGAGGGAAAACGCACAGGTAGACAAAAAACATGAAGGAGAGAGATCTCCAAGCTTCCACTGCATGAGGAAATGGAGGATGTGGGTGAACAACAGAATGGCCATGCATTTTTGGGTGTTAACTTTCCCCATAAGTCAAAATCACATTTCCCAAAAACTAAGGGCTTCTCCAATTCGAATTTGGACTACCATACTCTTCTTATTGCCATGCAATAACTACCTCAACCAATTTCTGTCAGAAAGAAATGATTGGGTGAATAAGACAAGAAAGGTGGTTGACAACTTGATAGGTTTTCCCCTTGACATTTGGATTTTCCCCATTGGCTCACAAGTTTGAATATTCCCCCCCCTTTATCCTTAGGAAATCATGCCCCCATCTCTTTAATGTTGCATTGACATATCTGGTTGTGGGTATTTTAATTAAATTGCATCGTTACATGATGTCCAAAATTATAATGTGCATGGCTAGCATGAAATACCATCGTCATCGATTTTAATCACCGAAACATGAAACGCTAAATCAATGGTGGTGATTTTGACTTTAGCTCCACGCCATGATTAATTACAATATTTACATCATATACATTTTAATGCAAATGGGGTCAAAATCGGGGTGTTACACCAGAATCCTGGTCTCTTTAAACATCAAAACCAACTTGCGTGAAGAATTGAACTTCATCTAGGGCCAAAGGAACATAAGGCAGAAACTGGACTACGAAGGCATACCCTTTTGTTGCCATAGGTGTCACCAATACGGACACATGGAAAATCAGTGCCACCTCACTTTTAAAAACTCTATTGAGAAATTGAGAAAAAGGCCGGTTGAACTGGAAGGGAAAAGCCTCGAAAAGGATGGCTCTCCGGTCAGAGCATGGACTATGCTAGGCTCAGCTTCAACTCAGCAATAACCTCTGCTACCTTCCCAACATGAGGATCCTCCCCAAAGCGTAGAACAAGCTCAATAGCAAGGTGTGTTGCAAACACATGCAGAACCACCTCTTTCATCGAGTAAGATTTTGGGCACTCTTCCCCCTATTTCAGATATGGAAGTTTATTTTCATGCACTGTTAGTCAACTCACAAACATATTGCAAAGAAGAACCAAACCCGCCAAAGATCTCTCGCAACACCACTCAACAAACATCTCTGGAACCCTTGCCTCCCCCTTTCGTTGCTGCACTTATAGCATCTTCCACCCACCACAAAACCCTTTCCTGGAAACCCTGCCCCCCCTCACTTCAGTTTCACCCTCCATCCGCTTTCGCCTTAGGTATAGGGATATACCGCTTCTTGAATTACAAAGTGGATGTCTAAAAAAAACCCAGGAAACCCTAAAAATGGGAAGGGGAGGGGCATGCCATCCCATCTTTCTTCGGCCCAAAAGTAATCCATCAAGGATGTAGCAGAAGGAAAAAAAAATTCAATCGTAGGGGCACTTAGAGCAGTGAAATACTCTGGCAGAGACCCTCAATTAAACTCTTCTCCTTCATCTGTAGGGGTTTGGAAAGTAAACCCAAAAAACTTGCCCTAAAACGGTTGCTCAGCCTTTAGTAGCTTGATATCTTCCTCCTACAAGAAATTATGGGAGCAGAAGAGGAAATATCCTGCCTTTTGAAAGACGCCCTCCCACTTTACGACTGTCATGCAGTCAGTGCAAGAGGACACTCATGAGGAATTGAACTCAACTAGAAAACAAAGACAATAAAACTTCTAAACATTTGGGGTTTCGACTCAGGAATTGGGGCTGGTTTTTATCATGCAGACCTAAATCTCTACTTCATGACTGTAAATATCTATGGACCCTACAGTGAGAGGGAAACATACTAGAACACACTAAAAATGAAAATCTTTTAAAAAAATGAAAACCTAATTCTAGGAGGAGATCTGAATTTCACCCTAGGAATTTCAAAAATTTGGGGCCCAAATGCAAGAAGTGACCCTCTCTCTGATTTTTTCATAAACCTCCTAAGGGATCAGCGGTTGGTAGATGTCCATCCTACCAAACTGAAACACACCTAGACTAATAGAAGAGTTGGGGAAGGAAGTGTTGCTAAAAGATTGGACAAGTTTCTGGTAAATGAAGGCCTTTTGGAAAAAAACATAATTCTCAATTAATGGTTGGAGTCTGAAGGAGACCCTGGTCATCTCCCAATTTGCATGGAAGTTTCAGGATCCCCAGAAAAACCACATGGCTCGTTCAAATTGTGTGCATATTGGTTGAAATAAGATGAAGTCTCTAACATCATAAAAACAACCTAGATCCCCTTCATCCCAGAGGAAGGTTCTTTTGCAGCTCCCCATTTCGTCAAAAACCTTACATATATCAAAAAGAAAATTAAGGAATGGGATTTCAAAAAAAAGGAGAGGGAGGACCAGGAACTGATTCAAACGGAAAAGGAAATCACCCTCTTTCAGAACTCAGAGTGAGGGGGTTATGCGCCAATGGAATCCAAGCTTCAACTCATCTCCCTGGAAACAAAAAGAAGAAGCTTCTCCTGGAGCAAGAAGAGGTCTGTAGGCTCAAGATTCGAGCAATTTCACTCGAAAGTGGAGATGAGAACAAAAAATTCTTTCAGGCCCTTGCAAAAGGTGAGAAAATGACAAACCACTATTTAGAGCCTTCAGAATGAAGAAAACGAGGAAGTCACCTCATTCGAAGGTCTGGCCTCACTGAGCACTGCTCACTTCAAAAATATCTTCAAAGAAGAAAACATATCAAATATGGTCGAGATCATTCGTCTCTCCCAATTCTTCCCTGGACTCATCACCCTGGAAGATAATAAGAGCTCATGGAAGAAGTTTCAAGAGATGACCTAAAGGAAACTCTTCACAGTTTCGAAAAGGAAAAAATTATGGGTCCGGATAGCTGACCCATTGAATACTTCCTAACCCACTATGAAACCATCAGAACAAACTTATTTCACCTTGTCAAGGAATCCAGAAGAGGAATACTTTTGCATCCCCCTCTAAACGTCGCTTTTCTTGTGCTTATCCCAAAATATGACAACCCTACCTCTCTGAACGACTTTTGACCAATTTCTCTTTGCAATGTAACTTAAAAAGTGGTGGCCAAGATAATTGCGAGAAGGCTGAAAAATATTTTGTCCAAAGTAATCTCTCAGGAACAATTTGGCTTCCTAGAAGGCAGGCAAATCCATGAAGCCATTGGTGTTGCTCAAGAATACTTCCACACCCAAAAAACAACAAAAGGAAGAGGAACCACACTCAAAATCAATATGTCAAAATCCTATGATAGAGTGAACTAGCTCTACCTTAGGATGTTATGACACACTTAGGTTTTGACTACAACTTCATTAAGTGGATCATTAGCTGCATCTCGACAACCTCTTTTGCAGTCCTCATAAATGGCTCAACATCTCCCTTCTTTTTGAGCAGAAAGAGGGTTGCACTCATGATACCCCCTTTCCCCACTTCTCTTCCTTCTAGTGGTAGAAGGCTTAAGTCAAGCCTTAACACATGAAAAGGGACAAGGATCCTTCAAAGGAATGTCTCTCATAAACAACCTCAGGCTCTCACATCTTCTCTTTGTCAATGATATCTTACTCTTTTGTGATGGCTCAAGAAGAGATGCAAAAAATATCGAGAAGACACTGCAACTTTTCAAAAAGGTGACGGGCATGCAAATAAACAACCACAAATATTCCCTCTCAACCAACCTCTTAACAAAGGAAGAAGAAATCAGGTATGCAACAATCTTTCCTTATGAGCATAAACCACTAGATGCAGGAATCAAATACCTTGGGTTTCATATTAAACCCAATGGGTAAACAAAAAATGATTGGGGATGGCTGATAGAAAAAATGGAAAAAATACTAAACATATGGAGCCATTGCTAGTTGTCGAGAGCAGGAAGATTGGTTTTGATTAAATCGAAGCAATACTGGTTTACTAGATGTCCTTGGCATGGATCCCCAAGGTCATCCTTAAATGCATAAGGAAAATTTGCTACAGTTTTATTTGCTCCGGCACCATGACAAATTTTGTCTCTCCCTGGGTAAGATGGGAAATCTTGGCAAAACCAAAGTCTCAGGGAGGATGGGGACTAAAATACATTCATATTTTTGCAAAATCCCTGGCATCAAAACTAAGTTGGATACTAATAACAATGGAGAACCTCTGGACAAAAGTGCTCAACCATAAATACGTCCTTTCGGACAATCTCACAGAATGGATTCGGAACCCGACAAAAAGCATAAAAGGGGCCTCGACAATTTGGAAGGTTGTGCTCCTCTCTTTCCATGTTATTGAAAATGGTATGGTCTGGAGAATAGGCTGAGGAACTTAAGTCCGCCTTGGTGCAGACCCATGGATGGGTTGTCAAAATAAACACACCCTCCCTCCTCCCCTCATCCAGGCCCTAAATGATCAAGGTCTATTTCATCTAAACCAAGTAGTGGATCATGCCTCCACCACTTTCTGGAATCAAGGTTGGAAATCGAACACAGATTTGGGTCTAAGAAATGAGCTAAGTCCTCTGTAGAACAACTACATCTATGCTCTCCTAGTTTCCCATGTCCGCATATTTGATAAACATGATGAGATTATATGGTCCCATGCACCAACAGGGAGATACTCGCCAAATATGGGATATAAATTCCTCACATCCCTAGCTAGGATAGACGCTGAACCCTGGTGGTGGAAAAAATTCTGGAAAATGCATTGCCCTATGAAGTCTAGGATATTCATGTGTTGTGTACTCTCTGGGAAATCCCCAACCTGGGACAGAAAGAAACAAAAAAAGGTGGAAGGCCCAAGAAGATGCCCCCTCTGCATGAAAAATGAGGAAACCATTCAACACCTATTTCTGGAGTGCCCTTTCCAAAAGAAATCATGGTCTAAAATCTCACAACTCACCAACCTCCCCCAAATCTGGATTGGCAACTCAATTGAAGAAACCTGGAAAATTTGGTAAACACCCCCGCCCCCCCCAAAAAAAAAAAAAATTCTGAGTCCTACCTCTCATACTCATTTGGGGATCTTGGGTGGCCAGGAATAAAGAAATATTCCAAGACAAAACCTCCATCCTGGAATGCACATCCCGTCTCATCCTGGAAATCCTCTCTCACTTCCCCCATGAAAACAATTCACCCGCCCTAAGGACCATCAATGAAGAACAAATAAACAAATCTCATCCTTGGGCTTACTTTGACAGAACCTCAAAGGACGGTTTATGTGGAGGAGGAGTCGTCCTCCATTTATCTGAACAACATTCCTTTCACATCCAACTGGGCTTGGGTCAGGGCATAAACAATTATGTAGATATTCTCACATTAAATATCCTTCTTACATCTGCAAGAGAAAGGAATTGTACCCACATACAAATTTTTGGAGACTCAATGCTAGTCATAAATTGGTCCAATAAAATCCAAATTTGCCACAATTCTTTTTTTAGCAATTTGTTTGAAGACACTCAACACATTCTCAGTGATTTTGAATCTTTCCAGTGTCAACATGTCTACAGGGAACGCAACACCACAACAGACCAGCTCTCAAAAGAAGGCCTAACCCTGGTACACAGTCAATGGCAGATTATGAAACACACAAATGACACTTTAAAGGATTTCTACCACAGGCCCTTCGTCGAAGGTCCTTAGCTCATCTAAAACAACATCCTCTTTTCTCTATATTTTTGGAAGTTTCAGTTTTTCTCTTTTTTCAGACTGATACACAAAATCAATCATGGAACACATTTCAGCAAAAAACTCTACAAAGAGTTCTTTTCCCTGACGGCAAAGGACTTCACTTTTGGCCATAAATATGACTACTCGAAAATCACAGTTTTTCAACATATACTCTCTTTTTTGTAAACACTACAATATTGACAAACAAGTAAATAGGACATCTCCGGAAAGAGCTTGAAAAAGCACTTCTGCACTATGTAATTTGGTTATCAAATAATAAAATTACGTCTTTTTTCCTTGGAAAAATAATAATGTGTGTGTGTGTGTGTGTGTGTGTGTGTGTGTGTGTGTGTGTGTCATATCAAATCATCATTAACAGATCAGTAAAAATCAAATAATTTTGACTATCAAGAAATTGCTATAGTCCATTTCTATACATCGTAAGAAAACACAATGTGTTATAATGTAATATGTGTGATGTGGATGTGAATAGATTATATACATGAAAACAATTTTAGAACATGAAAGGAGGCATAGTGTCTGAATTGGGTGTTCGAACATGGGACATAAGGAGACTTTGAGGTTGGAGAGACTTTCATGCAAGAATTCGTAGCCATCAAATAACCAAATATTTGTGGCATGATGTCGAGTGATCTATCATCAATCACTTCAAATGCAAGCTGTTGGAATTCGTCATTGTATAACAATGGCACATCATTTTCTATGTCTATGTGTGATGTTGATGGCGTAGGTTCCAAGGGGCTCGTCTCCCCCATCCAAATACACATCAAAAAAAAAAAAAATTAGAATAATGCAAAATTGTATACCAAAGACAATACATCTTTGTTTGTTCCTTTATACATATCACCCATAGGTATTTCAAGGGAGCAATTTTTTTCACACACAATGAATCTACAACTACACATCATAGCTTGAGATTTTATCAAAGGAGGCTAGGTTAGTATCCCTAAGTAATGTAGTGGTTATCTTGTTTTAGGAAAAAAACATTATATAGATCTATAAAATATATAAACAACGCCTACACAAATTGGGTTCCCTACTCCAACAAGAACAAAAAAATGTTGTATCGATTTTACTTGTTTAAAAATCTGCCATTTAATCATGTTTCTATTACTGTTTTTTATGATTTATTTGAATGTTAAACAACATCCAATCATGTAAGAAACATATTAAGTTAGGCTTCCTCTCCATCAAGCCACCCATCCTTTATTGCATTCTTCTCATACTTAATGGTTTGAATATTGACCACCCTATTATTGTTGTTATTAGTATTCATCCTTTCTTAATTGCGACCAAACATTGGTAGGTGATAGTAGTATAAAATAGATTTAAAACTTGTCATAAAAATGTTCACGATAGAGAACCTCACTTAGCATAAAAAAATCATTTTCTTAATATCAATATTTACATTTTTTTTATTTTAATAAAATTTATACATTATTGTTTTATAAAAAAAACACTTACGAAAGTTAAATCACTTTTATATTTTCAAAGTAAGAAATTTGCATCATTTTATATTTATATTATTCTATTTCATTTCATGAAAGTTATTTATTGTTCAACTTTTAATTAACTAGAGTATTAAATATAATAAATTATTTTGTTATTTACTCTAGTAACATAATTTGAATACTAATATAGTTATGAATATAATTTGGAAAAAATCCATTACTAATAAAATAAGGAAGTAGAATTCTTATATATAACAACTTTAATTAAATATACAACAATATAATATAAAGAAATATACATCTATATACTAAAATTAAAAATATTTAATATTTAATATAAAATAAATATTAACCATTAAATATTAAACATAAAAAATCATTAATTTCTTTTATACATTATTTACAACCAAAATTAACATTTTAAAAACAAAATATAATGCAAATAGTGTGAGAATGAAGCCTCTTAGTTATTAATAATTATTTTAATAATAAAGAAATTTTAACCACTATAAAATGAATTAAATATTATGAAATTGAATAGTAATTATTTTATAATGTTTAAATTATTAAAATTTGTTTTTTAAAATAAGTTTTCAGCTAATAACTAACTCTGGTATCCATATTACACTCACACTTAATATTTAACTAATTTTAAATTGTTTCAAATTTCTATATAAAAATCCAATACTACCAAATTATGCTACTATTCTATCTACAACATCATAAATCACCAACATAAAAAAATAAAATTATAAATTTTCTTAAATTATACCATGTAGAAGGTAATGGAATCTTAAAGCTAGTGTGATTTGAGTTGAAAAACCCACATTCACATGTTCATGCTTCCACAACCCATCGACGTGTTCACCTACATTTCAGAGTTCAAAGTGCTATAGTTCACGCCCCATTTTTTTTTAGCTCTGGCATAGGGATATATCCCACATGGACCAAGAAAATGTATTACCTTTTATTTATATGAGGCTTTCATTGTATGTTTGAAGTGTTGATCACTTAGACTTCACTTTTGACTTTTGTGATACACTAATTTGACTTGTGACTGGGTAGGTGTTGAATCCCATTTGAAGTGGAAAAGAAATAGACTGGGCTTTTGAACGAGGTTCAATAATTTTTTATTTATATTTTTATAATATTTGACTTGATTTTAAATATCAAAATACTTTGCGGAATACTTGGCTTTGACTTTAAAGATCTAACTTTATAAATCAACATACATTTTATAATACTTGATTTTGGTTTTAAAAGTTAGGGAGAGAGGTACTTGACTTTGGCCTTAAAGATTAAGAAGAGTGCCTACTTGATTTTCGCTTTAAAAATCAAGAAGAGTGATAAAATACTTGAATTTCCAAAGTATATCACTTCGAAATGAAAGCCAAATTATTTTATTAAAGTGCAATGGTTTCAAAATTGATCTTAACTTGGGTTTATTTCACGGCATTAACTTAGCATTTTATTTATGAAGAATCATTATGTGTTAAGTTGGGTTAATGGATATGAGTGTATGATAGAAAAGGTCTTTGTATCTTGATAAGAAAGTTAAATATAGAAATAGGCCTTAGTGGAATAGAGTATTTTAAGGTAATAACAAGTAAATCAATTTTGAAAAAAGTTGAAAATTTAATGAGAACATTTTAAGTTACAACAATCTGTTTTTGATAACTTTTATGTCACTCAGATGGACTTGGCATCTCTGAACTCAATGAATTTCTCTATGTTTGGAAGAGGTAAAAGTCAACTCTGAATCGAATTTAGCCTTTTAAATTTACACTTTTGTGAGGGCTTCGTCATTCGCAATACTCATTTCTACCTTGATTTTCCCCAATCTTCAAGGCCCCACATTCCCTAAGGAAACTATGCACCTTAATTCTCTCTTGGACGAATGGAAAATGCAAAGAAAGTTGTGGGTGCAAGGGCAAGGGTTTAAATACTTATACCTTAGTTAAGAAGTAGGTCATTAGTTCTACAACATCTTATTGGGGATAGGCCCCATACCACATTCAACAAGATACTTCTCAAGCTAGAGATGAAATCCAAATGGATAGAGGCTCTCTACAACATGAGAAAATTGAGGTTGGTCTAAAATTTTGGATCTCTGATACATGCATTACCTTGGCACAAGATTCTAAATATTTTAAAATAGTGGCATTGTATTTGTAAATAAAGATTCTGATGGGTAAAGTACTCTTTGATTGACCATTAAGTGATTACAGGTTTATAAGACTTCAACTAAAAAAAATATGTAAAATTCCAAACTTTCATTATTATATTTCATTAAAAAATGGAACACATCTTTATAGATTTACCATTAAATGGTTACATGAGGTTTCTTTATACCAATTGGATTTGAAAAACATGAAGAACAATTACATTTTAATTCAAATCAAATCCAAAAAAATCAAAATAGATTTACAAATAAAAATGTGTAAATGATTTGCAAATGTAAGTAACTAAGAGCCTTAAAAAGATATTTAAGAGCTATCAAAAAAATCCTTATTTAAAAACAAGTACAATGTATAATGTAATTTCTTAAAGATTGAATGTGGAACTTTTTGAAAAATGGAATTCAAGAAAAGTTTTAAGATTAGACTTGAAATTGAGGTTGGTGGGGTGCTATATGACCCCGGAGGAAGCATAATTGAATATTTTTCTTGCAAGCTTGGTCAAGACTCAAATAATCGTGTGTAGCATTTAGCGCTCTAGAAAGGGAAGAATGTTCTCATCAAGGAAAAGATCTCAGATGCCCCTATATGTGGTTTCCATAATGATTATCCAATATGTCTCTTTTTTTGGTTAAAACATTAGACTTGAAATCATAAGCATGTAAACTATTTTTCTCAAGCAATTGCATTTTAGCTTTCAAACATAAGCTGCATATGTTTCAAGAAAAAGCACAAAATCTCATTCATGAGCTCAAAAAATAAATCACCTATCAACATGAGCATAATTGAAGATTGATATATTTGATCTCAAATGAATGTTATTAGTAAGTAGATATGAAAAATGGTCATTTCTAACAAAGGTGGATGGTTTAATAAACTTATTAACATCACATGATTCGTAACAATAATTGCCATAATGAAAATTAATAGATTCAAACCCCGATGAATGTTACTAGTAACAAAATACATTTTCTACTAGATTGATGGTTAAGTACGACCCTTTTCAAGTATGAAATCGAGACGATGATCTGGCATGTGATAACAACTAGAGCTTTACCCTAGTGGCCTGCTGCAACCTCTATTGAAGCCCTAGCAGCTTGTTGCGATCGACTAATGTAACAGGCCTCCAAGCTCGTGCCATTAGCAACAACCTTAGCTCCTTTAATGGTGGAGTCTGTTGCCCCTGCAAGTGCTCCCTTTGAGTTGCAAACAATCAATCCCTCCTTTAGTGAAGCAGTTAAATGTGGTGGCATCTTTGGCCCTCATCCAGCTCACTTCGTGGTTTAGGAAGCCCCAATGATATTCATTCCATCACTCAATATGCTTTAGATCAGGTATATTTCTTGAGATCTTATGGTTTAGCCTACATGTTTAATGACCTCTGGCCTCACCTCGCAGATATGCACAACTAGATTTCTTTTGAATGGACCCCTATCATCGACGAGGAAACATTCATTCATCCCTGTGCTATAGGTTTTTTTGTAGTAGAATTTGATTCTTCTAAATACAAAGATCATATTTTTAACTCTGGCCCTTGGTTTTGGGCAAGCTCGGGTCTTTGCATGCAGACGTGGACCTCTTTTGTAACACCCCGGTTTTGACCCCGCTTGCATTAAATGTATATGATGTATATATATTGTAAATAATCATGGTGTGGAGTTGAAGGAAAAAGCCCCACCATCGATTTAGCGTTTAATGTTCTGATGATTGAAATCATTGTCGACGGTATATCGTGATATCCGACACATTATAATTTTGGCATCATGTAAATATGCATTTTAATTAAAATAAACCCCAACCAGCTGTGTCAATGCAACCATAATGAAAAGGGCATGATTTATCTAAGGATAAGGAGGGGAAATTATTAAACTTTGGGCCAATGGGGAAAAGCCAAGTGTCAGCTGTTAAACCCATTTAGTGTCACCCACCCTTTTGACTTACTCACCTTTCCTTGTCTCAATTAGTCAACTACCACATTAAAACCTCTAATGTTAGTTGGGAAGTTATTGCTGGGCAGTGGTCTGTGGCAGGATTGTTAGTCCTTTCCCACACGCACAATCCACCAGTAGACTCTTTCACCCTCACATGGGCATTCTTGCATTTGGGCCCATCCTCATGCAGAGATAGTCATTTTTCTCCTCACACCCAGGTTTGGGATTTTTCCTCACGCAGTCACTCAGTTTTCATGCGTGCATACATCAACTAGTCTAGTCTTCATTTTCCCAATTCTGGGCTCTGTGTGTGCATTTTCCATACCGGATTTGTGGTTCTGTGTATATGTTCCCCTATCCATGCTGAGAGTCTGATCTCCACTTCCAATTTTGGGTTATGTAATTCCCGTTGCTTCAGTGGTGAGATCAAGGATGTTGTTTTCCCCATGATTTTGGTTTGCTGTGGGTTCATTTACATTTTTGGGTTGCTATGGGTTCTTATTGAGTTGCTTTGGCCACGATAGGGCCAAGAACAACTCAAGAATCGAAGTTCCCAGTCAGGGCTACGTATTACCCAAATTGTCACCTCGGTCGTTTTGTGGTGTTTGAATTTCTTCCCTAGAGCTGTGAATTGCTTGTTTTGCTGTGTGTATGCAGTGGTTGGTCTTTGGACTATGTTGGAGTGGGAATGAAGGCTTGGTATGCTTGATAAACCTGGTGTGTTTGGGAGCCACATAGACAGAGCTAGAGGGCTGGCTTTCTTCTCCACAACCCTTCAATAGCATTGGAAGGGAAGTCAGGGCCTAAGGGACTATGTAGCAGAGAAGGGACTCATTCCTTGTGTTGGGTGTGTGTGGGTGTCCTAGAAGTCGGGCTAGTTTTGGTGTAGGTGTCCTTAGCTCTTCAATGAGCCCACCAGCTTAGCATTCAGCTTTTCCTACCTCCCTGATGGCCTGATAAACCCAACCGTGTTGCCTTGGCTGATTTGTGTACCTTTGGCTATGTGTGAGCTTGCTTAGTTCCTTATTCCTTGGGGAATCATGCCCAACTCGGGGGTGGCAGTGTTGCCGAGAGATTAAGGAGCACACTAGCCTATGGTTGGGTGGAACGTTGCAGCGACGTAGCTGGTTGCAGGACAAGTTCTTCATAAGATAAGTATTCTTGTGTTCAATCTCTGCAATCATATTTGATGTTTAATGAATTACGATGAACATGTTGAATGCCTGAATGTATGCTTTGCTTCCGTTGTATGCTGAATAATTATGCATCTCTGCATGTTTTACTTCAAAGCATTTCAGTTTTTTATGTATGTACATGTTCATGGGGCTAGCTGCTCGGATAGTTAATGGTATGGTAGCGTCCTCTTCGCCGGTCGGAGGGTCAGGGATGTTATAGTGTGGTATCAGAGCCCACGTTGCAACATGGGCCTCAATGGGCCATGAAGAATCAGTGAAATAGGCAAGTTACCCTCTGCCCAACAAAGGAAAAATGAGAAATCAGAGAAAATGACAGGAAAATTTCAAAAAAAAAATTTAAGTATGAAAATTATCAGATGGCTTAGGCTGAAGCCCATCCGATACGTCGGATGACTTAGCCAAAAGCTCATTCGATACACCGGAGAACCTAGGTGGAAGTCCAACCAACAAGGAACAGGCGGAAAGAAAATTTCAAAAGTTGTCCAAGTCTGAAAATTGTCGGTGGTATCGGTTGAGAGGAGTCGGCAGTCTCGGCTGGGTTGAGCCGAGACATAGCCGACAAGGAAACCGGAGAGAAAAACCTAAAAAATTTTGAAAATTTTCAAAGTGTCAAAATCATCAGAAAGTGTTCGTTGAAGCAGAGCTGAAGCGTCAGAAAAGGATAGATGATCGAGCAGCCGATGCAGAGGCGAAAGAAAGAGGAGGTAAGAAGAAAAATTTGAAATTTTTTCTAAGTACAGGAAATCTCAGAAAAATTTCTCCGATGTCTCTTGGGAGAAGCTCTTTGAGGCATCTCGGAAGACGTTCATTGAAGCAGAGCCGAGGTCTCGGCAAGGCTCACCTGAAGGAAGCTGAAACATCAGAAGAAAATAGAGGATTGGCCAGCCGATGTGCGTCGGAAGCTAGAGGAAGATCGGTCTGAAACGTTGGAAGAAAATAGAGGATTGGTCAACTGATGTGCATCGGAAGCTAGAGGAAGATTGGTCCGAAACGTCCGAAGAAAATAGAGGATTGGTTAGCTGATGTGCGTTAGAAGCTAGAGGAAGATCGGTCCGAAACGTCAGAATAAAATAGAGGATTGGTCAATTGATGTGCATTGAAAGGCAGAGGAAGAATGACCCGACGTGCATAGGAAGACGAATGAAGATCGATCCGTCGAGGTATCGGAAGCGTTTTCAACTAGTGATCCGATACATCGGATGATTAGTCGGGAAGGGATCTGATATGACAAAAAAAAATTTGATTTTTCAGCGGGTTTCAGCAGTTTTTCAGTGGATTTACAGGGTCGAAAAGGAGGAAAATGGCAGCGATCTTATGCACCATATTGCGCGAAAATCAAAGATTTACAAAAAAAATAATGAGGTTGCTGCCCTCGACCCGCCCTACAGTGGCGCAGGGAAGCCACAAGGGGGAAATCCCCCTTTACCCCCGTCGTCCCCTGAGATAGTCCTTCTTTGAGGAAGAAAATTCCTTGTTTTGGGGAAAGTTGTCATTTTATGATTTTTCCAAGAGAAGGTAAGTAATTCTGATTTGTATAAATGTTATGCAACTAACAGTTGTGTAACTAACACGTTTGCAGAATCATAGTCACCTTCAAGGGTAGTATTCCAGGTAGTGCGGTTTGGTAAAGTAAGTTGTGGTTCAGCCATGAGAACCCATGACGGATATGATGCTTGGGATTCCTACGAGCGTGCGTGAGATGCCATGGGAGAAAATGTTCGAGTTGGAAATGATGACATAGAGTCTAATGGAAGGAGATTCCAAGAGACACCGCCAGATATTGCAGCCACTATGAGAAGCTTGATTAAAGCCCAGGAAGAGTAGCATCAGTTGAATGCTGCTATGTTGCAGAGTTTTACAAACTTGCAAAAAAAGATAGACTCTGGACAGGGTACAATAAAGCCAAAAGGCAGTAAGAGTAGTACTAGGAGAAGAAGAAGGACTTCTAGTAGATCATCTGACTCAGAAGAATCTAGTGGGGATTCAAGCTCTTCTTCTCATAAGGGAAAGAGAAAGAATCACCATAGGGATCACTCTCGGGATGAATTTAAGAAGGATAAACCTCCTACATTTGACAGTGAGGTAAAGACTGGACAAGAGGTTGAAGCTTGGCTTCTTAGGATAAAGAAGTACTTCCAAGTTCAAGATTATTCGGGAAACATGAAGGCAAAGGTTGCCATATTCAATCTGAATGGAAGAGCATCCATTTGGTTGGAACACTTCAAGAAAGTAAAGAGGATCAGTGAAAGGAGACTTAAGTGGAAACAATTCAAGAAGTATTTCAAGCAGAAATACCTCTCTGACAGGTATTATGATGACAAGATTAAGGAGTTCCATGAGCTGAGATTGGGACAGCAGACCATGGAAGAGTATGCAAATAATTTCTTGGAGATGTTGAGGTATGTCAGGTATATCAAAGATGAGAAGGTGAAGATCCAGTGTTTCCTGAGTGGATTTTTTCAGTCTTACAAAGACATAATTGAGTTTTATGAACCTAGAACTCTTGAAGAAGCAATAAGGAAGGCTAAGTATTTCTATGAGCAAAGCAAAGGTAAAACTAATTACTATAATGCATGGAAGGACAAGAAGAATGAGAATATTGACCAAAGAAAGAAAGGTTTCAAACTATCTAACTTTAGGAATCAGCAGAAGCAACCATCCCAAGCTGCGAGTAAGCCAGTTGGAGTAATAGGAGAAAAGCCTAAAGATCCACAATAGAATAGAGGACCACTCCAATGTTGGAAATGTGGAGGACCCCACATGCGCAGAAGTTGTCCACTTGAGAATGAGAGTGCAAGGCTAGCTTACAACATTCAAGAAGCAGAAACAGTGGGTCAAGTAACAAGGGCCGTCCCTAGGATTTATGCAACACTGGAGGACCGCCAGGAAGATCACCAGTAAACTATGGTTGAAGTTGCAGGTAAGATTGTTGAGCAATCTGTTTCTATTTTGATTGACCCCGGTTCTACTCACAGTTACGTTACCCCTAGAGTAGTGGAAATTTGTGCTTTTAAGAAAGTAAAGCATTGAAAATATTGGTTATTTCAGCTAGCCATTGGAACTAAGAGAAAGGTTAGTGAAGTGATAGAGAAATGTCCATTGGTCTTGAATGGATTGGTCACTTGTGTAGATCTAAATGTTCTACCACTTGGTTCCTATGATGTTGCATTGGAATGGATTGGTTAGAAGCTCACAAGGTAAAGCTTGATTGTTACAATAAGACTTTCAAATGCATGGATGAAGAAGGGAACCCAATAGTGGTAAAAGGTATTCCAAAGGTGATCTCAGTAAGGCAAGTTTCAGAAATGCAGTTGAAGAAGTTCTGTAGGAAAGGTTTCCAGTTGTATGCAGCTCATATTTTGGAGGCAATAGGGGATGAAACTCCTAGGTTAGAGGACTATCAGGTGTTACAGGAATTCAAGGATGTGTTTCCTGATGAGATTCCAGGGCGTCCTCCAAAGAGGGACATTGGTTTCACAATTGAACTTGTGCCAGGAGTAGCACCAGTGTCCAAGACACCCTACATGATGGGTACACCAGAGATGCTAGAACTGAAGATGCAACTGCAAGACTTGTTGGAAAAGAAGTATATCAGGCCTAGTGTATCTCCTTGGGGAGCACAGTTTTGTATGTAAAGAAGAAGGATGGTACACTCAAGTTGTGTATTGATTGCAAAAAATTGAACAAGCTTATTGTGAAGAGTAAATATCGTTTTCCTAGGATTCATGTCCTCTTTGATCAAATGAGAGGAGCAAAGGTATTTTCCAAGAATGACTTGAGGTCTGGTTACCATCAGGTGAGAATCAAGGATGAAGACATTCATAAGACAACCTTCAGAACAAGGTATGGACATTATGAGTTTGTAGTGGTACCATTTGGCCTCACAAATGCACCCACTACATTTATGTGCCTTATGAATAGTGTCTTCAGCAGGTATTTGGACAAGTTTGTTCTTGTTTTCCTTGATGACATTCTTATTTATTCTAAGAATGAGGAAGAGCGTGAAGAGCATTTGAGAATGACATTGCAATTGTTCAAGGAGCATTAGCTGTACGCAAAGCTGATAAAGTGTGACTTCTATAGAGATATAATTCAGTATTTGGGTCACATTATCTCAAAAGAGGGTATATCTGTGGACCCTGAAAAGATTGAAGCCATTATGAATTGGCCTACTCCAAGAAATGTGACAGATGTAAGATCTTTTATGGGACTTGCAGGATACTACCAAAGATTCATTGAAGTATTCTCCAAAGTTGCACATGCCATCACTTCTTCTCAAAAGAAGGGGATAAAGTTTGAATGGACTTCGAGGTGTGAAGAAAGCTTCTAGCAGTTGAAAAATCTTCTCACCAGTGCACCAGTATTGAAAGTTGTAGAACCAGAGAAAGATTTTGTGGTGTGTATCGATGCATGTGGACAAGGGATTGGAGGAGTCCTTATGCAAGACAACCACGTGATATGTTACGAGTCAAAAAAGCCGAAGGAGCATGAGAAGAACTATGCCACTCATGATCTAGAGCTTGCAGCCATAGTACATGATCTCAATATGTGGAGGCATTACTTGATGGGTAGAAGATTTGAACTAAGGATAGACCATTATGGTCTGAAGTATCTATTTGATCAACCTACTCTGAATGCTAGGCAAACGAGATGGCTGGAGTTTTTATGTGAGTTTGATTTTGAAATCAAGCACATAAAGGGAAAAGAGAATAAGGTAGCTGATGCACTCAGCAGGAAGGTGTAGGAAATGCATGTGGCATCTCTTAGTATTTTCCGATCATATTTGAGGCAGCAAATTGTTAATCGTACTACTGGAGATGAATTGTATGAGATGGTAAAAGAAAAACTGCAGCATCAAAGTCTTGAGAAGAAGTATGAGGGATATAAATTGGAAGAAGATGGACTTCTTACTTATAAAGGTACAATTTATATTCCAAATGTGTCAGAGTTGAGGAGAGTTGTTATGGATGAAATCCATCAAGCTCCGTATTCTGGTCACCTAGGATACCATAAGATAATTTCTACAGCCAAAAAAAAGTACTTTTGGCCAGGAATGAAAAAGGACATGGATGAATACATTTCAATGTGCATGAAATGTCAGCAGGTAAATGTTGAGCATCAACACCCAGCAGGTTTGTTACAGCCTTTTCCAGTTCTAGAATGGAAATGGGAAGTTATTTCCATGGATTTTATTATAGGATTGCCGATGACTTGGAGACAACATGATTCCATCATGGCTGTGGTAGACAAGTTGACAAATGCAGCACATTTTACACCGGTTAAGTCTACGCATAAGACTGATGACATTGCAAAGATATTCATGAAGGAGATTTTCAAATTGCATGGATTGACTAAGGCAATAGTCTCTGACAGAGATGTCAAGTTCACTTCCAATTTTTGGAAGGGGTTGTTTGCAGATTTGGGTATGAAGCTAAAATTCAGCACTGCATACCATCCTCAGACAGATTGGCAGATAGAGAGAGTTAATCAGGTGCTTGAATATATGCTTTGCATGTGCGTGATGGACAAACCAACCAAGTGGGAAGATTACTTACACTTGGTAGAGTTTGCTTATAACAATGGACAGCAGGCATCCTTGGGGATGAGTCCTTATGAAACTTTGTATGGAAGAAGGTATAGGACACCTGTGGCTTGGGATAATCTAGTGAAAAGGGTTGTGCTTGGTCCTGAGTTTCTCAAAGAAATGGAGCAAGAGGTTGTAAAGATCAGGAAGAATCTGAAATCAGCACAGGACAGACAAAAAAGCTATGCAGATAAGCATAGGGTGAACAGGGAGCTCAGTGTTGGGGATTATGTTTACCTCAGAGTGAGGCCAAAGAAGAGTTCCTTGAAGCTTGGAAGTTGTTCCAAGATGTCACCAAGATATTGTGGGCCATTTGAAGTGCTTGAAAGAATAGGACCAATTGCATATAGACTTGCATTGACTGCTAGCACTAGAGCTCATAATGTTTTTCATGTTTCTTTTCTTAAGAAATATGTACATGATCCTAGCGATGTGATAAATTGGGATGTGATTTAGGTGGAACCAGAGGGAGAGTTACAAATCGAACCAATGCACATCCTCGACAGGAAGGTCACCATGCTCCGAAACCGAGCCATAGGGAAGGTAAAGGTGCAATGGGAGCACTACGGGCCTGAAGAGGCTACGCGGGAGTTGGAGGATGCCATGCGATTGGCACATCCATTTTTCTTCAATTCTGCAGAACACTGAGGCGGTGCCTATGTAGCATTTTGTTCAAATTTTGTAAAGCACCAAGGATAATGCTATTGAAGGGGGAGGGGAATGTAACACCCCGGTTTTGACCCTGCTTGCATTAAATGTATATGATGTATATATATTGTAAATAATCGTGGTGTGGAGATAAAGGAAAAATCCCCACCATTGATTTAGCATTTAATGTTTCGGCGATTGTAGAAGGAGCAAGTCGACATAAGTCGACTTGAACGAAGACCGACTTAGTCGATCAGTCGACTAAGTCGAGGGACCGACTTAGTCGATCAGCCGACTAAGTCGGTCGACCGAGCAAACACAGTAATTAAGTCTGCTAACTAATAGTCATGTCGGTTCACTGAACCGACAGGTAGTTATTTTTGTAACTGTTTGTAACCTGTATATATTAGGCTGTTGAGCCTCACAAGAACTCAGTTCAGTTCTTGGCTTTGTACGATCTATTGCGAATAATATAATCTGTTCACCTTATCTGTTCTTGTCTTTTGTCTCTGTGTATATTTCTGTATATTTTTGTATGTATTATTGGTAACCTTATGTGATCTGTGAGATTACAACATTGGTTCCGTTGCCGGTAGTACATAACTAGAATATATGCTCACATATGATACCAGAGCAGGAGATAAAGGACTGGTGGGAGAGAAAAATTGCTAACTATCTACAAAATTACGCGAGAAGGAACAGATTGACAGTCGCAGAAGCAAAAGCTAGATTTTTCACTGAGACTCATGAAAAGTTTGTCGAATCCGTGCCACACCTGCTGAAGCAACTTTTCGATGAGAAAACCAGATAAGACTAAAGAAGAACAGTTACTCCAGAAACTGATCCGAGGAGGGCATACGAATCTATCGGAGTGGTTCGAAAAGATAGCCGACGAATTCTGTGAGGAACAAGCAGTTGAAGACATGACTTCTGTAGAAACTGTCCGACAGAAATTTTTCACAGAATTTACCGACCAATTCTTGTGTTCCTTACCGAATTTACTGTTCAAGTTCTTAATAGAAAAAGGAGCAGGACACATTGTTGAACCTCGACCACCATTACGTGAACCACCCTCAAACACTAACTGGGCGGAGAAGCAAAAGAAGTGGGAAAAATTCATTGCTGAAAGGGAGTGGGAATACTTCCTGAGCAAATAGATAGCATTATCCGAGCTTTCTAGAAAAGCGTCGGGTAGGCTATGGGGGGGTAGCTGGTCATGTGTCAGAGAGGGAGCATGGTGGATACCAGTCGACCAGACTTAAGCTAGTAATGAACAGTCGACCGAAGAGGAATTGATAGTATTGTATGAAAGTATGTCGGACATTAAGAGAATCGAGAGGGACGAAAGACAACAGAGAAGGGAAGACAGACATGAACGAGCCGACGAGCTGCGTAGAGAACAAAACCCTAGGAAGACCGACTGAGATGAGCATCCGCCAGAGTCGGGTCATGACCGACCAGAAGAAGGCGTGGAAGAAGAAACCGGACCTAAGGACGAAGAAGTGTGGATAGAGCAGCAAGAAGCTCTCCAAATAACGATTCCCGATGAAGTAACCCTGTCCCCAGTCAATCCACATACCGTAATACAGACTATTATTGAAGACGACCTCCGACTGAGAGCTGGTGACATCACACTCTGGATTCGACTCGGTGATGAACCATACCCGGGACGACACCTGGTCATACGCCGACCGGTCGAAGGGAACTGGGTGACCTTTCAAACGGCACCCTCCTTTCGCAGTATCCACTTGCTCCTGCCGACACATGAAGGAGCACCCCCCCTGCCACATACAACTTTCGAAGATAACCAAGAGTCAGACCTGAGCACGCACAGTGACAGTGGGTCATAGAAAAGACAAATTATCAACAATCCACTATACGGTGAGAAAGAATCGACCACCGACGGAAACACAAGTTCCGTCGACCAAAACCCCATCGTCACCCCCACAGGTTCGACTATATCATCGACCCCACCTCTTTCACCCCCACCCACACCTCCCACCCCGCCAACTTCAGAGAGTAGTGAAAGTGACTCCGACATGGGTCATGGATCTGCTCAGATTCCCCTTTATGAGGGCGACGAAGACCCCAGACGACATTGGTTCGTCTGTGAGTCGATATGGGAGGCCAACAAGGTAACAGAAGAAGATCGCCAGATGGCCCAGTTCGCGGGAGCCCTAAGGAAAAGAGCTCTAACATGGTATATGACATTTTCTAAATGGCAGCCCAGAGCAACAAAATCAGAGATAAAAGCGCAATTCCTATCATTTTTCAAGACCCCAGACGCCAAACACCTGGTTGCCAAGAAGCTGAAAACGACATCACAGAAGCCAGGAGAAACAGTCCGTGACTATGATAAACGATGGAAGGATCTATTGAGCCAATTAGACTATACCATTGACGAACAATTACTGATTCAATGGTTCCTTGCAGGGCTCTCACAAAAAGTTCGCCGACACATCAGTCTGGAAACTTTCAAGTCGTATGAAGATGCGCTGACCAAAGCTCTGCAGGTCGAGATGGATGAAGATATCCCTGCATATCCGACCGACCACCATTTGGAGGAACAGATGGAAAACGTGCAGAAGTCCCTGAAAGAGCTGACCCTGAAGAACCAAGAAATCTGATGCACTAACTGTTCAACAGCCGGACATTCCAAAGATAATTGTCGACAGCAATTCAGCCGACAAGATGTCCGTTTTGTACAAACAAAGGCGTTTTGTGACATTTTCCAGGAACGTGGAGACCATTCTACAGCCGACTGTCCTTATAATATGAAGAATGGAAAGGCTTCCTGGTGTGCTATCTGCGAAACTGAAAATCACAACACGGCCGACTGCCATCTTAACCTGAAAAATAGACAGAACTACCAGGCCGTTTACTAGATGAATGCAATAGCACAGAGTACGAAGCAAAACAATAACAACAACCAGAATGGGCAACGCAATGATGGCCGATGATACGAACGCTGACATGACAATCGACGACAAGGGTTTGGAAGAACAGGTCGATTCGTTGGGAATCGCGAAATAAGAAGTCGTCGACCCACCCAATGCTTTATTTGTTACAAAGAAGGGCACAGATGCGCAGACTGTCCGTACAAGGACAGAACTGACGTCAAATTTTGTACACACTATGGAGTAGGCGATCACTCCTTGGAGGATTGTCCTACCATGTTGGAAAAAATTAGCAATAAAAAGAATGTTAATGTCTTGTCTTGTGTCCAGAAGAATGATGTCATAACTACTAAGAATTTGCACATTGTCACTCGACAAGGCACCAAAACTGGGCCTGATAACCCTCGGATTAGCAATATCACACACACAAATACATACCCTGACCCTAGCACGGAACAACACACATACCAAGAAGCTACACACATATTTCAAAAAATTGCACAGCAAGAAGACAGTATTAACAGTCGACTTAGCTCGACCCAACAATTAACCCATCTCATTCAAACAGACGAATCTGTAGGCCAGTTCATTGATTTATTGCATCAAATAAAAAACACTAATCCTGAGAAACAAACTAAGAACATTTGCATCCTAAATCAAAAAGATAAAAACGATGTCGACCCACTGGTCGACCTAGAAATTGAAGGATACCACGTACGACAAGTAGTCCTTGATTTTGGGTCTCAAGTAAATATTATGACCAGGGATACATAGGAACAAATGGGAAAACCTCGACTCTATGAGTCAGGCATCTACCTAAAACTAGCTGACCAAGGTCTCATTGAACCCATTGGGGTTTGGAAAAATGTCGACACAACCATTAAAGGCATATCAACTAAGGTTGATTTCGAAATTATTGACCCAAAGGAAGGATCTAGCTCCTTCCCAGCCCTTGTCGGACGACCTTGGGGTCGAAAGATGAAAGCCTCTATATCCTTAGATAAAGAGAGGATCAAGCTAAAAGGAAATGGCCAAAACGTCATTGTACCCATTAACCCTTCCCAAGGAAAACCTTGGATAGAACCTATTGATGAGGAGGTCAATGTTAGACAGCTATACCAAATCCACAACAATAATGACTACACTGAACCCAACATCTATGGGGAACTTCACTTAGGTAACCCAGACTCAGTTGGTTATAATTCAGATGCTGAACTATATGACTGGGAGATAGAAAATTATGAAACACAAGCAAGAGGGTGCTGGACTATCCAAACAGTACAGAAAAAACCCACCCGACAGTGCTTTAGAGTCTCAATTATCCCCAAAATTTTTGAGAGAAAAATAAGAGAACACCCTACCTTACAACCGACCAATGAAAACACCAGGAAACAACCTAGGTATAAGTAGAGGGAATCCCCAGTCATGCATGTCGAACAAGTGTCTAAAAATGTTGGAGAACATGGCCGACTACAGAGCTTAGTAGAAACCTTCACAGGTCAAGCAACTAGATGGTGGGATACCCATCAGACAAAACTACAGACCTGGACTACTGCTGCAACTTACTTCGTTGAAAGGTTTGGTGGCAGGAAGTTAACCTCACAAGCACAGATCCCTATCTTCACCCAAGGACAAAACCCAGAAGAACACATCCAAACTTGTGAAAAAGAATGGAGAAAACTTGGACATAAGGATGAAAGAGCCTGGCCACACTTGTTTCCATCAACCCTAGATGACTTACCTAGAAAATGGTATAAGATGGAGGAAGCTAAAGGTGAAACCTTTTTTCTGGAATGAACTAAAATAAAATTTCATTAAAGCCTTCAACTTTATACCTGAAGATAAACACTTAGTCGAGCCAGCACAACAAATTAAACATTTCATTCAACCGACTAAAACACACCCTTACAAAGACCCTCGACAGGTCAAGAACTGCAATAGTCTTCACATAGGATCAAAAGTCGAGTCGACCCGATTACAATTAGAGAATGAACACACCGAAGGTAAAAGTTTCAGATGGAAATCAAACCATGCTGAAACAACAAAACCAATCCACTCAGTGCTAAGGGTCGCGACTACCGATAAACCCGACCTCGACCGAATGACTGCAGCAGACTTTCCTGCTACATTCTCACAGTTCAAGGAAGGAAGTCGACCGATCAATGAAGCTAAAGCTCCAGAATGGCTAGATGCCAAAGTAAAAACTAAGGAGGTAGACATTTCCAATGACGACCGACCAAAAATAGCCAAGATTGGTGACTATTGGAATGAGCAACAAACTGCTGAAATAGTGAATTTACTTAGAGAATTCCAAGATGTCTTTGCAAGGGACTATAAATATTTGAAAGGGTTAGTTCAAGAAATGGGAGAGATGAAAATCGACACTAAACCTGATGTCCGACCTGTCAAGAAACGGCCTTATAAATTAGCTCACAAGTATAAGGAAATAGTTAAAAAGGAGATCGACAACATGTTGGAAGCAGGGATTATCTACCTTATCGACCAGTCGGAATGGGCAAGTCCCATGGTCGTACAACCTAAGAAACACGACCCGACCAGACTGAGAATCTGTGTCGACTTCCGGGAGCTAAATAAAGTCACACTGACAGATCCCTTTCCCACCCCTTATGCTGATGGAATCCTGAATGAAGTTGCAGGACATGAGTGTTACTCATTTACAGATGGGTTTTCAGGTTATAACCAAGTACCCATAGCAAAAGAGGATCAAAAGAAAACAACATTTGTCTGTGAATTTGGTTCTTTTGCTTATAAGGTCATGCCTTTTGGACTAAAGAATGCACCTGCAGTGTTCTCCAGAATTGTTGTAAAAACATTCCAGGAATACATCTATAAAACTATGGCAGTCTACTTTGACGACTGGACTATTTATTCCACACTAAAGGATCACTGCACATGGCTCCGACTTATGCTGGAAAGATGTCGACAGATTCAACTTTCCCTCAATATTAAGAAATGCATCTTTATGACTCCCATAGGCATACTCTTAGGACATATTGTCTGCAGAGAAGGTATCAAGGTTGACTTTGCCAAGATTAAGATTATTCTTNTGTCTGCAGAGAAGGTATCAAGGTTGACTTTGCCAAGATTAAGATTATTCTCGACCTAAAACCCCCAATAAACCCTAAACAAGTTAGGGTCTTACTTGGTCGTACTGGGTACTATAGAAAATTCATCAGACATTATTCTGATATGACTTACCCTCTAGAAGAATTACTGAGGGATGATATTGAATTTAAATGGACAGAAGAATGCCAGATCTCCTTCGACAAATTGAAGAGAAAACTGGTCGAAGCACCCATACTTAAATTTCCAAACTGGTCGACAAAATTTCATGTGCATATCGATGCATCAGGAATAGCAATTGGAGCAATCCTGACCCAACCAGGAGATGATGGGATGGACTACCCAATCGTTTACAGCAGTCGAAAATTAAATAAGGCTGAAAGGAACTATTCGACCACCGAAAGAGAAGCCCTAGGAATGGTATTTGCACTTCAAAAGTATCGACACTACTTATTAGCTAACCCCTTCATATTTTACACCGACCATCAAGCTTTGAAGTACCTGGTAAACAAACCACTTCACCATGGGAGAATTTGTCGATGGCTACTTCTCTTTCAAGAGTTTGAGTTTGAAGTAGTGGTTCGACCAGGAAAGCTCAATGTCGGACCTGATCACCTATCTTGAATCGACACAAGAGAAGAACCGACCGGAGTCGACGACGACTTGCCGGATGCACATCTATTTCGTATAGAAGGAGTACCAGAAGAACTGGAGGAGATTGCTCAGTTCTTAGAGACAGGTCAGGCACCAGAAGGTCTGAACACTAAGAAGAAGCAAATCCTAGCTATGAAGGCTGCACCATACAGCCTCATCAACGGATTTCTATACAAAATGGGGTTAGACGATGTTCTTAGAAGATGTGTACTCAACCATGAACGAGACCAAATTATGCACGAAGCACATTATGGACCAGCAGGAGGACATTTTCAGGCTGACACAACTGCCAAGAAAATCCAACAGTCTGGATTATGGTGGCCGACACTTCATAGAGATTGTAAAACCTTTGTTAGTCGATGTGATAGATGCCAACGACTTGGTCGACCCCTGCTGAGCACAGAAATTCCCCTGATCTCTGTAAATCCTAGTCTCACATTTGAAATTTGGGCTATAGACTTCATAGGACCATTCCCTATCCCAGCCCGATGATCAGGTGCAAGATATATCATCACTGCAGTGGAATATGTTACTAAATGGGCAGAAGCAGAACCTGTTGAGACCTGTTCAAGTGAGGTAGCTACTAAATTCATCTACGAAAACATCATCACTTGATTTGGATGTCCACTCACCTTGATCAGTGACCAAGGGTCACACTTCGTTAACAAAACAATCAAAAATCTAACCGACAAGTTTCACATCGACCACCGACGTAGTACAGCATACCACCCCCAGTCGAATGGTGCAATTGAAGCCTTCAATAAAACACTGACAAAAGGATTGACTAAAATATGCAGTGTCGACAAAGATGATTGGGACGAGAAAATTCCTGCAGTCTTATGGGCATACAGGACATCCTATAAACGGTCGACTAATCAAACCCCCTTTCGGCTGGTATATGGACAAGAAGCAGTCGTCCCTCTACATTTCCGACAGCACACACCTATTGTAGCTCAACTACTACATATTGATGTCGAACATGCAAGAAAGGATCGATTCCTTCAACTAAGTAAGCTGGAAGAACATCAAATCACGGCTATTCAACACCAGGAAATCCAAAAACAACAGCAGAAAGCATGGCATGACCGTAACATCAAGAACAAAAAATTGTCGATCGGTGACCTTGCCTTACTGTATAACAGTCGAGTCAAAGTCAAACCTAAGAAACTTCACACAGAATGGATGGGCCCGTACATTATCGAAGAAATACATCCCAATGGTTCAGTCCGACTAAAAACATTGCAGGGCCTGGTATTTCGGAAGCTTGTTAATGGAGCCCGACTTAAACGATACAAAAATTGAAAAAAAAAAAAAAACGGTCTTAACTGACACCAAAACTACATAAAAAGCTAGATAGATTCCCAAAAATAAACTCAATACACTTAGATCCAACCACCATGACAGCAAACCACACCTTCGACAACCACCACCATTTTCATCGACCATCCTCATCGACCAGCCACGCCGATCGTTTCCACCACCGACACCGACCGTCGACCTCGAGAGTCCCATCACATATTAATGGCCTCGAGCGCCGAACCAGATCCCCCAAATCGCACTCGAGTATTGCAGTTGGACTGTCAAGTCTGCCATTAATACAACCAGTTCGACACTCCACCACACCCACGCCTATAAATAATGGACCGCCCAAGGTTCATTCACCACACCCCTTATACACAGAGCACTCGCATTCCCCATCGACCAGAAACCACGAACCCTGTTACTAGTCCGACCAGTCTGATATCATGGCACCTAAACTCACCCGCACCGCAGCTAAAGCAAAGGAATTCCAGGCAGAGGACACACCATTAGTCCAAAGACTGAAGCACATCAAGAATGAAAAAGTCCAGGAAGGTCCCTTTCAGAAGCTCTGGGCTGAAATTCAAGACTGGGCATATGAAGGCAGTAAAATGACACAGGCCGCGAAAAAAGTCCGAAACAACAGCATTCTCCAGTACCCTAACGCACCATTGATGGCCAGTTTCGGCGGGACAAAGGAAGCCGCTGTAAAATTTATTATCAGTCGTTACCACAACGGCCGATTCTATTTCGACCAACCGATTGACATCACCGGGGATGTTATTTCGGCGCTTACGAGTCTGTCGAACAGAGGCGACCCTGTCCCAATTGGGATTAAGGAAGGACTCATCCAAGAACTCACAGGCACACCGACTGGAAAAAACTCTAAAGGACTAATGATAGGACAGATTGCGACCCGGACACCACAAATTGTGGCGAAAATCATCGCCATCACTCTTACCTTGGCCGGTCGAAGCAGCGACCTTAAATTAGAGATGCTGGAGGCGGTCGACATAATCGCCACCAATGGAAAAGTCTACCGATGGGGAGACTATGTCGCAGACCTGGTCAAAACCATATGCGAACGCTGCCAGGAGACAGGAGGTATTATAAAATTTCCCTCTTTAATCATTTGGATTGTCATGTATCATATCTATCCGGAAGGCAGTGCAATATTTCGGGAGCCGACCAGATTTGAAATGCACAGGTTTAAACCTTTTTGCCCAAAGAGGAACCTTGCACGAGTTGACATAGGGCAAAGTCTTCCTTGAAAACTGGTTTCAGCAGCTCAAGGTTCGCATGACGAGGTGGAGGGTGCCGCAAATCATCCGACGAAACCTCCCAGCCGAATATCACATCCAGCTGGAACTCGACCATACATCAGTATGGTACATGCGAGGTCAGGATCCCAATGCAAAGGACCTCGACTATTGTCCAACAGTCGACCAGATCTTTAGAGAGCTGACACGCCAAGAAAAAAAAAAAATCCCAGTTCCGGAGGCCGCCAAACAGGTTGATTTCTCCATAGTCGAACCTCTTACAGACCAGGAGAAGGAGGAAGATTATGAACTTAACCTATATATAAGCACTTTTGTGTCAGAGGATACTCCGACTGTGGCCACTAGTCGAGTGCATTTAACAGTGAAGCATCCAACTGCACCAGTAGTAAACCCCTCGTCGACAGAACAACAACAACAAACAACAGCACAAGCACCACCAACAGTACAACAATCAGTTCCTTTGACTCCAGCAGTTTCCGACCCACTGTAGGTACCAACAGGTGAAGTCGAGGAGGCCGACAACCCTGAATATGCACTCTCCAGGAGTGTCATCAAAAAGTTGGCCGCGGAGATAGCTGTCGCCAGAAGAAAAATCAAGGCACAAAAACGACAGCAAGGCAAGGGTAAGCGTAAGCTTCTCCTTGCCGACTCGACCGATGATGAGGATGAACTAGCAGCCTCAGCTGTTGACATTGTTGAGGATGCCAAGGCAAATAAGGTATCGGTTGAGACCCCGTTTCAATGTTATCTAGAATCAGGAGCTCCGGAGGGTCGACTAAAGAAAGCCAAAACACAGTCGACCCCTGAAAATGTGGTCGACCTTGTGTCGACCCTGCCACCTCCATCTTCGACACCTGTAGTCGAGGAGCAAGCACCGGTACAGCAGGTCGACGTTTCCCCAGAAGTATTTGAAAGAGTCATCCCAGAGGCACTCAGAGCCAGGGCCAGCACGGACGCTGAACTCAAAGCCTTCTTTCAAATGCTACCTGCACTGTTCTAGTCGGCACAAACAATCCGGACAACAACACCACTGAAAGCAAGCAAAAAGGTATACGCCCAACAAACAACAATATTTACAAGGATCCATGACGGTGGCGACATATTAGGGCATGAACAGACTGTCACTGACTACCAACTCCCATCTACACCACCGGAAGATGACAACTCTTCCGACCAAAGTTCACAACACACCCCTCCATCACCACCAACATTATCAAACCCTCCATCCCCTCCATCACCACAAGCATTTTCAAAACCTCCATCCCCACCTCCACCACCCCCTGATTCCCAACCAAACCCTTCACAAATACCAGCATCTTCACAACCGGAAGTGGTCATACCACCTCCTCACACAGAAAAACCTTCGACCTCTGTTCCACCTTCCACTTCTGCAGGTCCTCAAGACAAGCCAACAGAGCAGCAAAAGGAGACCACAGAACCGACCTCTACTACTGCAGGTACTCAGGAGCAATATGCTGACAAACAAAAGAAACAGACAGACCATCATCGACCATCCAGGCTACGGATAAGTTTAAAGGATGCAAGTTCGTTGACCGACACAGAGGTCGGAAAACTACTAAACACCCTAGCAAAAGAAGCAAAGAAGAGGACAAAAACAGTAAGGAAACAACTCAGGGATAAGGAGGATGAACAGGTCGAGTTTCTCGGCAAGTGTAGGTCTCTTGCACAAACTGTCACCCCAGGACCGGTCGAAACTGCTACGGACCGACCACTCGAAAGGGCGTATCAGCTGTTTGAAGGCTTGGTGTTGACTATCCAGACACATATCCAAGGGACTAGAGCAGAACAAAAGGAAGAGACTGCTCGACTGCTCCTGACCCAGCATACTGCCTTTTCGAAGGCTTACAAACTTTTACAGGACCATATGGAGGAATCCATTGTTACTGAAGAAGTGCTAAGAGATTGGCCGACTCATTATGGGCAGGTCTATCATCAGAGCAGGCAGACACAACAAGGCATTCAGGCCTTGGAAAGTCGAAAAATGACAGAGGCAGAAATGAGGCAGACCCTTGAAGAGCAGATTGTGATGGAGAGTAGCAAGCTGCAAAAACTCGAACGAGAAGCTCATCAGTGGGTACAGCAAGCCTTACCAAACTTGGATAAGGTTGACAACATTTGTCCGTAGATGAAAAGACTCCTTAATGCCGTCGAAGAACAAACCCAACTGTTGGGCCCTAGCATGGAAAATATTGCAGAAATGCCCATGGCCGAAAAGATGTCGGTATTATCAAGTGTAACAACTCTAACAATCGACATCCAGAAAGCCTTGCAGACATGGAAAGATTTCTAGCGTCAACTTGCCATCACAGCTCCAGCCATCGTCGAAGTGTGCGTTCAGAGACGACCGACCATCCGACTACATAGTCCTCACCAGGAGCAAGTCTGAAAGGTTCGCCAGGACTTCATTTTTGTACTTCCCTTTTTCTTCGGGACGAAGAAATGTTTTGCTTGTGGGGGAGATGTAGAAGGAGCAAGTCGACATAAGTCGACTTGAACGAAGACCGACTTAGTCGATCAGCCGACTAAGTCGAGGGACCGACTTAGTCGATCAGCCGACTAAGTCGGTCGGCCGAGCAAACACAGTAATTAAGTCTACTAACTAATAGTCGTGTCGGTTCACCGAACCGACAGGTAGTTATTTTTGTAACTGTTTGTAACCTGTATATATTAGGCTGTTGAGCCTCACAAGAACTCAGTTCAGTTCTTGGCTTTGTACGATCTATTGCGAATAATATAATCTGTTCACCTTATCTGTTCTTGTCTTTTGTCTCTGTGTATATTTCTGTATATTTTTGTATGTATTATTGGTAACCTTATGTGATCTGTGAGATTACAACAGCGACTAAAATCTTTGTCGATGGTATATCGTGATATCCGACACATTATAATTTTGGCATCATGTAAATATGCATTTTAATTAAAATAAACCCTAACCAACTATGTCAATGCAACCATAATGAAAAGGGCATGATTTTCCTAAGGATAAGGAGGGGGAATTATTAAACTTTGGGCTAATGGGGAAAAGCCAAGTTTCAGCTGTTAAACCTATTTAGTGTCACCCACCCTTTTGACTTACTCACCTTTCCTTGTCTCAATCAGTCAACTACCACATTAAAACCTCTTATGTTAGTTGGGCAGTTATTGCTGGCAAGTGGTGTGTGGCAGGAATGTCAGTCCTTGCCCACATGCACACTCCACCACCAGACTCTTTCACCCTCATGTGGGCATTCTTGCATTCGGGCCCATCCTCACACGGAGACAGTTGTTTTTCTCCTCACACCCAGGTTTGGGATTTTTCCTCACGCAATCACTTAGTTTTCATGCGTGCATGCAGCAACTGGTTCAGTCTTCGTTTTCCCAATTCTGGGCTCTGTGTGTACATTTTCCATACCAGATTGTGGTTCTGTGTATACGTTCCCCTATCCATGCTAAGAGTCTGATCTCCTCTTCCAATTTTGGGCTATGTAATTCCTGTTGTCTCAGTGGTGAGATCGGAGCTGTTGTTTTCCCCACGATTTTGGTTTGTTGTGGGTTCATTTACATTTTTGGGTTGCTGTGGGTTCTTATTGAGTTGTTTTGGCCACGATAGGGCCAAGAATGACTCAGGAATCGAAGTTCCCAGTCAGGGCTGCGTATTACCCAAATTGTCACCTCGGTCGTTCTGTGGTGTTTGAATTTCTTCCCTAGAGCTGTGAATTGCTTGTTTTGCTGTGTGTATGCAGTGGTTGGTCTTTGGACTGTGTTGGAGTGGGAATGAAGGCTTGGTATGCTTGATAAACCTAGTGTGTCTGGGAGCCACATAGATAGAGCTAGAGGGATGGATTTCTTCTCCACAACCCCTGAATAGCACTGGAAGGGATGTCAGGGCCTAAGGGACTGTGTAGTAGAGAAGGGACTCATTCCTTGTGTTGGGTGAGTGTGGGTGTCCTAGAAGTCAGGCTAGTTCTAGTGTAGGTGTCCTTAGCTCTTCAATGAGCCCACCAGCTTAGCATTCAACGTTTCCTAGCTCCCTGATGTCCTGATAAACCCAACTGTGTTGGCTTGGCTAATTTGTGTACCTTTGGCTATGTGTGAGCCTGCTTAGTTCCTTATTACTTGGGGAATCATGCCTAGCTCGGGGGTGGTAGTGTTGCTGAGAGATTAAGGAGCACACTAGCCTATGGTTGGGTGGAACGTTGCAACGACATAACTGGTTGCGGGACAAGTTCTTCATAATATAAGTATTCTTGTGTTCAATCTCTGCAATAATATTTGATGTTTAATGAATTACGATGAACATGTTGAATGCCTGAATGTATGTTTTGCTTCCGCTGTATGCTGAATAATTATGCATATCTGCATTTTTTACTTCAATGCATTTCAGTTATTTATGTATGTACATGTTCATGGGGCTAGTTTCCCGGATAGTTAATGGTATGGTAGCATCCTCTTCGCCGGTCGGAGGGTCGGGGACGTTACATCTTCCTTCGATCTATATACAACATTTATCTCTTTTATGTCGGTTTGGGTTAGGAATTCAAACTTGAATCTGCATTTTTCGGGTCCAGCCTCTCTTTGATCCATTGAAAATGCTCTCAATAAGTTTTATCATCAAAGTTCTAAAACAAATACTAGCTCAACTACAACATATGCCTGGATATGTGTGGAAATGGATTTCAGTAAATGGTTTCCAACATAAATAAATCCAATAGGTAAGGACTGCTCATGGACCCAAAAAGTATATTATGAACATGTGTTTTTTCAGATGTAAAGCATGCTTTAGGGATGATTTTAAGGAACCATACTAATTTGAAAGTGTAAAAATGTTGGCAAATCTTACCAATTCTTAAAATACCAACCATAAAATGTTTGGCGATATTTTTCAAAAAATATTTTAATTTCCAAGGATTTTATATCGTTTATATAATAATTTGGCGATTTTTAGGGTGAAAAATTTTACCCCATTAAAATTGGGCAAAACAGGGCTTCAAAAAATGCAAAATGGCGAATCTTTTTTTGGAGAAAAACATGGAAAAATAGCCTGTAGGCTAAATTTCGCCCCTAAAATTATCCCTGGCATGCTTTGAAATAGGGAATTTAGCCGCATTAGAGAAAATTTGAGGTCTAAAATAGGCCTCATGAAGAAAATAATTAAATAATAGTTCAAATAATAAAATAATATTTATAAATTTTGGAGTAAGAAAGAAAAAAACTATTTTTTTGTTTGTATTTTCAACATATCTCCCTGTGTTATGGAATTAAATTCCACATCCAACGCATACCCACACTGCATGCTTCTGATGGACACTGCATATTTTTGACGAACCACTAGATGTGTAATTTAATTCCCCATCCAACGAGCCCTTCCACTCAAAATTTGAGTAAAAACACAAGGATATATGTTGAAAATATGAACAAAAAAAGTAGTTTTTTTATGACAAATATGTCATGTCAACCATTATGGTTGACTCATTTTATTGAAATTATATTGGTTCTTGAATTACAACTCATAATAATTTATTGTTGGCTCGTTTTCTTATAAGCCCCATTTTAGATCCCAAATTTCCTCTAATATATCATTGTCCAAAAGACTCAAAGATGTACAAAGGAAAAAATACTCATTGTAAACCCACATGGTGGGATGGTGCAAAGCGAGAGCATAAATTTATTTTCAAGGAAGTTCCACCTGATGAGGATCCTTCCATAGAACCCCCGACTAAGGGAAAATCTAAAGAACCACCCCACCAATATGGGAAGAAAGATAGTGCATCCCCTTTCAAAAAACACTGAAGTGCCACTAAACTTGGATCCTATCAGGAAAGAAGTTTTATCTCAGCTTAATGACCATCCCAAGATGCAGAATTGGCCAGATCAAGTAGGAGAAGAAGAATTAGCCAAAAAACAATTAGTCATATCCTTCATAGCGAGCCCAAAATGGGGTTTGGACAAAAAAACAATAAAGAAGAGAACTACCCAACTACGTAACCAATTAAGACAGGAAGACAAACCTGTTATCCAAGTTAGTCATGTATCATTTTTGCATTTTCTTATGTGGTGAATATATAAGCATTTACTCATGTGTTCAAATTTTCAAAGAAAGGGCATCAATAGAAAAAATATTTGGTTAACCTCCTCCACAGATCCTCTAAGGAGGAGGAAATCCTTAAAAGTGAGGAAAAAATATTAAGACTTTTGTGAATGTGATTACTATCCGGTTCAGACGTTGTTATATACCTTGGGGGGAATATTATGGGCTACCTAGGAAGGTACCTAAGGGAAATAAATGATGTAATAGGTATCCAAAATGGAATAAACTATGTAATGTGTACCCAATTGAGGTAATTAATTTAATGTGGCCATTAATAATGAAATATGGTCGACTTGGTGGTTGGGGGTTACTTAGAGAAAATAATATAATATTATGGCATATGACCCTAAGTACACTCATGAGAAAGTATAAATAGACATGAGTATCAATGTATTAGTCATGTTGGAGATTATTGTAGTACAAGCATGCATCATGGAGTGATTCCTTCCTTAAGGAGTATTTGATGGTGTTACCCCGCCTTAAGGGTTTCTCTATATCTTGGTGTTATTCTTATGGTAAATGTCTTTTGGTTATTTATGAAGTTTAAGTGTTCTATATATTTGTTTTGATTCAACTTCTATATTAAGGATCACTAAAAGTGGTATTGGAGCTCTTTCCTTTGCCCAAAGTGGGGAATTTTTTTTCTTCTTTTTGAAAACAAATTAGGGCAAAATTGGGCAGTGAATTTAAGATCAATTTTTGAAAACATTTCTGTAGATTCAGAAGAAAACAAATTCGTATATTAATTCCTCTCATAAAAATATACATTTTCAAAAAATAACATCCCATTTACAGTCTGGAAAGTGGAGATATCATTGATTTAAAATTAGTTATTTGTTTTCTCATAATTTGAGTGACATTTGCAAAGGAATATCTTTTGATAGGGTGCCCAGATTTGTGTGTTGCTTGCGTTGGTAGATGCAGAGTGCCCATTCCAATTCCAAAAATAGGATATAATATAAATATTGAGCAAGAGTGATCGAGCTATGGTCATTTTAAAAATTTCGGCTCAAAACCTGAGTTGCAACAAGAAGTAGGTGATTGTTTTTCAAAATCTAATTCTACTTTTGAGGATAGGGAAAACATGAGGTATTTCAGAAGAAAATATTATGATTTTAGCATTGAATAATGCTTAAAATACTACAAATCAAGATGGAGAAACTTGTGGAGCATGGATATAGACTCTTATTTCAAAGATGATGCTAAGGTATGGTGGCACTCACTTGACTATGCTAAGAGGAAAGCACTTTTCGGTGAAGACCTTGAACAAATCCTTTTATACAAGTGGTCTCATGCCAAGAACAAAGATCAAGTGGGACATAAGGTTCTATTTTTTATATTGAAAGTTCATGAATGTATTCAAAAGGAGAATATTCTTATTTCTATTAGCCTTAATTGTAAGCGTAATTTCATTCATGTTAATTTGGTAAAAAAATTGCAAGTTCCTACCCAACATATTCAAAGCACACAACTTGATGGTGAAATTTTTCACATTTTTAAAGATTTGAAGATTATTATGGATAAATATGTGTTGCATTTAGATTTTTATGCTTTAGATATGGATGATGTGGATGTTATTTTGGGATATCCTTGGATGCAATCAATGAGCAGAGTTAATATTAATGTAGTTTTTTTTTTGAGTACAAGAAAAAGAAAAATACATTGTAGTATATGTCTCTTACAAAACAAAAAGAGACCCAAAAGGCATGGGATGAAGTATCTACGAGGGAACTAGTTGCAATAGTGAATGACACATCAAATGAAGAGTCTATGGTGGAATCGGAAGAAGATACTATAGAATCCCATGATGAAATTCCCCGAAAGGGAATCTACAAGAAGAAGAATCTAACGAATTACATGATTCCAAGGAATCACATGTTATGAAGTTAGAGAAAGAGGTACCCATTGTTTAGGTTGCTCCATATCACCACCCACACCACTTTGAGAAGCAACAATCATCAAGGACAAGCTAGGATTGCCAACAAACCAACTATGGACCACGATGGAACTAATGAATAAAGAAATATGGAGATGCATGGAGAAATATGAGAAATACAAGTAGATACCAAATAAGTGCAACAACATCTTGGAGCCACGGGAACAAGAATCAATATCAAGGAAGCTATGAAGCATTTAAACCATGTATTCACATTCGACTTAGATGGATGGATGTTCATCCTTGGTATGAGTTGACTATTTTTCTTAGTCGATCTTATTATATGTCTTCCTCTTATGTTTCGAGGACAAAACATTTTTAAGCGGGATGTAATGTTGTATACCTAGGGAGGAATAATATTGGGTACCTAAGGAGGTAACTAAGGGGAATAAATGACGCAAAGGGTACCCAAAAGGGAATAAAATATGTATTGTGCACCCAATGGGGGTAACTAATGTAATGTGGCCATTAATAATGAAATATTATCCACTTGTGATTGGGGGTTTGTTAGAGAAAATAATATAATATTATGGCATAAGCCCCTAAGTATAACCCATGTGAGAAAGTATAAATAGACACGAGTATCATTGTATTGTATTAGGTTGGCTGCATAAGGTCGTGTTGGTTGACCGAACCGATAGGTAGTTATATGTAACTGTTTGTAAATCATATATATTAGGTTGTTGAGCTAGATGAGAACTTGGTTCAGTTATGTGTTTGTATGGACCCTTATGACATAATATAATCTGTTGTTCTACACCTACATTCTTGTCTCTTGTCTCTGTTATGTCTGTATGCTTTTAATGTGTATTATTGGTAACCCTCCGTGATCCATGAGATTACAACATTGGTTCCATTTCCGGTAGTACATATTTGAGATGAATACAAGCATATGATATAAGAACAGGAGATTAAGAACTGGTGGGAGCGTAAGATAGAAAATTATTTGTAGAATTACGTGCAGAGAAACAGATTAACGACTGCTCAGGAAAAGGAAAGATTCTTCACTGAAACTCATAAGAAGTTTGTAGAATCGGTACCCCAGCTTTTGAAAAAACTTCTGGATGAAAAAACCGGAAGCGACTAAGGACCAACAGTTGTTAGAGAAACTGATTCAAGGGGGAAGAGCAAACTTGTTGGAGTGGCTTGAAATGATCACCGACGAATTCTGTGAGGAGAAAGTTATAGAAGAAAGAACTTCGGTAGAAACCATTCAGAAGAAATTATATACAGACCTTACCGAGCAGTTCATGTGCTCCTTACCGACCTTGTTGTTCAAATTTCTGATAGAAAAAGGAGTGGGTCATATTGTCGAACCTTGTCCGTCACTACACGAACCGCCACCAAATTTTAACTGCGTGGAGAAACAAAGGAAGTGGGACAAATTCATTGCCGAAAGGGAGTGGGAATATTTCCTAAGAAAGTAAAAAGAACTATCTGAGCTTTCTAAAGTGTCACGTCCCCGAGCCTCCGGCTAGTGAAGAGGATGCTACCATACATCAAATCATCCGGGAATCTAGCCCCATGAACATGAACATACATGCATATAATGCTAAAGCATGATACTTAAAAACATATTACGAAGCATAATCATTCATATACACAACGGAAGCAAAAAAATATCAATAATCATTCATGCATATACAGATCAACATTTAACATGTCCATCATCACAATTCATTAACAGTAAATATGATTGCAAACCAAATTAGTCAAGAATAATTATCTTATGAGGATTGTCCCGCAACCAGCTACGTCGCTGCAACGTTCCACCCAACCATAGGCCCGCGTGCTCTTTAATCTCTCAGCAACGCTGCCACCCTCGAGCCAGGAATGATTCCTCAAGGAATAAGGAACTAGCAGGCTTACACATAGCCAAGGATAACAACACCACAAGGATACACAGTTCAGCAAAGCCAACATAGTTGGGTTTATCAGGTGAACAACGGATCAGCCAAGCCAAACAAATTTGGGTTTATCAGGCCATCTAAGAGCTGGGAAAGGCTAAATGCTAAGCTAGTGAGCTCATTGAAGAGCTACAGACACCAACACCAGAGTCAGCCTGGCTTCTAAAACACCCACACACACCCAACACAAGGAAATCAGTCCCTTATCTGCAACGCAGTCCCTCAGACCCTGATTTCCCTTCCAATACTATTCAGGGGTTGTGGAGAAGAAATCCAGCTCAGTAGCTCTGTCTGTGTGGTTCTCAACCCACCAGGTTTATCAAGTAGCCTAGGCCTTTAATCACCACTCCAATACAGTCTGAGGACAAAACCACTGCATGCAAGCAGCCAAACAACTATTCAATATTTTACATGGGAAAAACATAACCAATCAATTGTGGGCAAACAACAACCCACAAACAACTATGAACCCACAACACCCGATCCTCAATGCAATCGCTGGAGAAATTGCACAGGCAGAAAAATGGGGAAAGAAGAAATTCCCAAACCATGCGTGATGGAAAAAGACACAGCCAAAGCAAAATGTGGAGAACACACATAAGAAACCCACAACATGGATCACGATGAAACAACATATCGTTCCACAGTCCAGCCACACTAGCAACGTTGGATGACAAGGGTCCCTTCTCAATGATAAAGCCAATGCACCCTTCACAATCGACAATGGTGGAATAAATGCAGGTTCTATGCATGATTAGGAGGAAAGAATGTCTTCGACTAGCAAAATGGTGTATGAGAGGGAAAGGCCAAACCCCCACACAAGGAATTGCAATCCTTTTAACTCCCTCTACCTAAGGAAAATGAACAGTCACCATCAGGATAGTGGATAGACCATCCGCAACCCAGAAGGCGCGTCGTGGAGAGAGTGCAGGCGTGAGCATAGTGGTCCTTTTTTCCAGCAATTAGATGCCCTAACTAATCAACAGAACAATGAAGGTGGTGGTTGGATGAAACAAGGTAAAATGAGCAAAACAAATAGGGTGGTGACACATGGCTTTTCCCCCATGGCTCAAGGTTCATCAGTTCCCCTCCTTATCCTTAGGAATCATTCCACTTCTCAATTTAGTTACAGTGAACATAGCTGGTTGGGTTATTTAATTAAAATGCACATTTACATGATGCCACAATTTAATATATGCCGTGTGTCCTGATATACCATCGGTGACCATTCCAATCAGAATCATAACATAACTAAATTGATGGCGGGGCCTTTTCCGTTAGCTCCTCACCATGATTATTTACAACATATGTATCATGTATATTAATGAAAACGGGGTCAAAACTGGGGATGTTACATAAAGTGTTAGGTAGCTAGTCATATGTCGGGGTAAAGTAAAGAGGATTCTAGTCAACTAAAAAGGAGATAACATCACCCGTGATGAAAAGTCAACCTAAAAAGGAAATCGAATGGACAGTGACACACAAAGGTACGACAGATTTACAGAGAATAGAGAGAGAGAAGAGGCTGAAAAGAAGGGAAGAAAGAAGAGAAAGGGTTATAGCACTGCAAAGAGGAATGGGTACTAGGGTGACAGACCAAGAAACAAATCCACCAGAGTCGGGTCATGACCGACAGGAAGAAGGCGTGGATGAAGAGGCATCACCCATGGAAGAAGACTTGTGGATAGAGCAGCAAGAAGCTCTCCAAATAGAAGTTCCCCAAGAGATAAGACCTCTGTCTCCAATGAATCCGAGTACTAGGATACAAGCCATTGTCGAAGAAGACCTAAGACTAAGAGCTGGTGAGTTTGGTATATGGAGCCAACTAGACGACGAAGTAAATGATGATAATCATCTAGTGATCCATCGACCAAAGGAAGGAAACTGGGTCACGCTTCAGGTGTACCCTTCCAACCAAAGTATCCACTTACTTTACCCGACAAATGAAGGAGCACCCCCCCTGCCAAATACAGCTTTGGAGAATACAGAACAATCGGACCTGTAGACAAATAATTGTAGTTGGACATCGATAGGAGAATTCGACCCCAACCGACTTATTTTCGAAGAAGAAATGACAAATAAAAAAACCAATGGAAATGAAAGTTCGGTCGACAACAGTTCTGCACAAAGAGACAAGCAAAACATCCCACTACCCCCACCACCACCACCTCCTATAGGAGATAGCGATAGTGAATCTGACATGGATCACAGATCAACACATATCCCTCTATACGAGGGTGACGAAGATCCTAGATGACTTTGGTTCGTCTGTGAGTCGACATGGGAGGCAAATCAGGTCACAGCTGAAGATCAATAGATGGTACAGTTTGTTGGTGCCTTGAGGAAAAGAGCACTAATGTGGTACATGACCTTTACTGAGAGAACTCCTCAAGCATCCAAAGCGGAAATAAAAGTGCATTTTTTGTCTTTCTTTAAAACCCTAGATGAAAAACATTGGCAGCTAAAAAGTTGAAAACAACATCGCAAAAGCCAACAAAATCTGTTCGAGAGTACGACAAATGTTGGAAATACCTCCTCAGCCAATTGGATTATGTAATTGATGAAAAACTATTAATTCAGTGGTTCCTTGTAGGTCTATCACAGAAAATTTGGTGGCACATAATCGTGGAGCCATTTAAAACATACGAAGATGCGCTTACTAAAGCTCTACAAGTGGAGATGGATGAAGATTTCCCAGCATATGCCATGGATACTAGACTAGAAGAATAGCTCAAAATCATGCAGAAATCATTGAAAGACATGAAACTTAAGAATTAGGATGTCTGGTGCACAAAATTCTCAACGGCCGGACACACAAAAGATAACTTTTGACAAGACATCAGCTGACAGGACATTCGATTTGTTCAGACAAAGTACTTCTATGACATCTGCCAAGAACATGGAGAACATACAACAAAATATTTCCCGTATAACATGAAGAATGGTAAAGCATCTTGGTGTGCAATCTATGAAGTTAAAAGTCATGCCATGGCCGACTATCACCTAACTTAAAGAATGGACAAAACTACCAAGCAGTCTACCAGACAAACACAGTTGCGCAGAACAACGATAACAATCATTGAAGCAATTCTCAAAATGAACAAAATAATCAAAGATACGAAGGCCGTCGATATGAGGGCCAGTTCGACAATTGTCATGGAGGATATGGAGATCGAGGTCGATTCTCTGGGAATCATGACAACCGACCATGTCGACCCATCCAATGTTTCACATGCTACAAAGAAGGTCATCGATATGCAGAGTGCCCATACAAGGACATAACCGATTTAAAATTTTGTACTAGCTGTGGAGTCGGGGATCACTCATTAGAGGATTGCCCTACTATGCTCGATAAAATCAATAAAAAGAAAAATGTTAATGTTTTATCGTGCGTTCAAAAACATGATATAATCAATACAAAAAATATGCATATAGTAACCCAACAAGGGACAAAAATTGGGAGTGATAATCCACGCATAAGCAAAATAAAAGAAAAGAATGATTATCCTAACCTAGCTAAACAAAAACAACTGTATAAAGACCCAACAAATATTTTAAATAATTTACTCGACAAGAAGCAGCTGATAAATACGAATTAATACATTTAGTACAAGATGATAAAGCGGTATCTCATTTCATTGACTTATCGTATAATATGAAACACAACAATAATATAGAAAAACAAACAAAAAACATATGCAGTCTAAACCAGAAGGACAAAAGTGATGCCGACCTACTTGTCGACCTAGAAATTGAAGGATACCATGTCTGATAATTCATACTTGACTTTGGCTCACAAGTAAACATTATGACTCGTGACACTTGGGAATAATTGGGTAGACCTCGACTATACAAGTCAGGAATATACCTGAAATTAGCTGACCAAGGTCTGATTGAACCTATCGGAGTTTGGAGAAATGTCAACACGACAATAAAAGGAATATTTACCAAAGTTGACTTTGAAATTATTGACCCTAAGGAAGGATCCAGTTCCTTCCTAGCATTAGTAGGTCGACCTTGGGGAAGAAAAATGAAAGCATCGATATCCTTAGACAAGGAAATGATAAAACTAAAAGGGAATGGACAAAAAATCATAGTACCTATCCACCTATCCCAAGGAGAACCTTGGATAGAACCTATTGATGGAGAAGTCGACATCCGACAATTATATCAAATACAAAACAATGAAGACTACACAGAACCTAATGTCTATGGTGAACTTCACTTAGGAAATCAAGATTCAGTAGGATACAACTAATATGTAGAATTATATGATTGGGAAGTCAAAAACTATGAAACACAAGGAAGAGGTTGCTGGACCATTCAAATAGTGTAGAAGAAACCAGTCCAACAATGCTTCTTGGGAAGTCAAAAACATTGAAACACAAGGAAGAAGTTGCTGGACCATTCAAATAGTGTAGAAGAAACCAATCCAACAATGCTTCTTGGTGTCCATCATCCCAAAAATATTTGAAAAGAAAACCAAGGAATATCCTACCCTAAAACCAGCAAATGTAAGTATCAAACAAATCCCAAGATACAAAGAAAGAGAATCACTAGTTATGCATATAGAACAAGTATCCAAAAACATTGGTGAACATGGCTGACTACAAAGCTTAGTAAAAACCTTCATAGGACAGGATGCTAGATGGTGGGATACCCATCAATCAAGATTGCAGACATGGAAAACAACTTCGAATTACTTTATAGAAAGATTCAGAGGAAAAAGGTTAACTAATCAAGCCAAAATACCTATGTTCATCCAAGGGTAGGATCCAGAAGACCACATAAGAACATGTGAAAAAGAATGGAAAAAACATGGGTATAAGGACGAACGTACATGGCCACACCTATTTCCATCGATGCTATCCAGCTTACCAAACAAATGGTACAAAATGGAAGAAGCTCAGGGTGAAGCATTCCTATGGCATGAACTTAGAGAGAATTTTATCAAAGACTTCAGCTTTATACCACAAGATGAAAAGTTGGTTGAAACTGCAAAATAAATCAAGGCATTTTTAGAACCGACCAGGAACAAAACCCTAACACAAAATCATGACCGACCAACAATAACATGCAATAACATACAAACCAAGACAACACCACAGTCAACAAGAATACAAATGGAAAATGAAAATCCAGAAGGGAAAAGCTTTCGATGGAAATCATACCATTCAGAAACAACAAAACCAATTTGCACAGTACTCAAAGTCGAGACAACCGACAAAGAAGACACCGAACGAATGACTGCAGCAGAATTTCCTGCTACATTTTCATAGTTTAAATAAGGGAGCTGACCAATCAATGAATCCAAAGCACCAGAATGGTTAGATGCTAAAGTGAAAACTAAAGAATTCGACATCTAAAAAGATGATCGACCAAAAATGGCAAAAATTGGAGATTACTGGAGTGAATAACAAACAACATAAATAGTAAACTTACTAAATGAATTCCAGGATGTATTCGCTAGAGACTACAAATATCTCAAAGGTCTAGTCCATGAAATGGGTGAAATGAAGATCGACATCAAACCTGATGTCCGAACTGGAAAAAAGAGGCCATATAAATTAGCTCATAAATACAAAGAGATAGTCAAGAAAGAGATTGATAATATGCTTGCAGTAGGAATTATCTACCCTATTGACCAATCAGATGTTAGAATAATCAACCCATATTTTACCCACTTAGACATTAATTTAATTATTTCTGTCTTATTTGCCTAGTTCATGTGTCCCACCTTGTGCAAGTTGTCATTTGCCTATCCATAATGGTCAAAATTGCCTTATTTGACTCATGTAGCACATGGGAGAGATAAAGGAATCAATTTTGCTTTATTCCTGGCCTCCTAGGTGCCCTTCTACTTTTTCTGCTTTATTCCCTGCTTTTTCAGTGTTTTAAGGCAAAAGGAAAAGCTAGACTAGGTGAGGTTGACTAGTTTTTTGTCCTACAAATACTCCTCTCTTTTCTCCATGCAAAAGCATGTATGAGCTGCCATTCCACCACTCTTTAGCTTGCCTAAGCCATTTTTCTAATTCGTGAGCTCCATGACAGATTTTGGATCAGCTTTTTACACCTATGGGGGATTTGCTTATTTTTAGTAAGCCTGCTTTATGCTAGATTCGAATTTCTCCTCATGCATTCGAATCCATGATGTATGTTATTTTATTCAGCAACCTATTATTTTACAGGGTTGGCTATTGTACAATGAGTTAATACAGTTTAGTGTTCAGCTCCAATTTTCAGTCTCTTTGTGAGTGATTTTGCATGATCAATTGTTAATTGTTGTGAGTAAAATTAATCTATCACCTGGTTCAATTTCCACATCAGATTGGGCTATTCCAATGGTTGTTCAACCAAAGAAACATGATCCAACCAAGCTAAGGATCTGTGTCGACATCAGAGACTTAAACAAAATTACATTAACAGACCCATTTCCAACACCTTATGCAGATGAAATATTAAATGAATTCGCAAGAAATTAATGCTACTTGTTTACAGACGGATTCTTAGGTTATAACCAAGTACCAAAAGCCAAAGAAGACCAGAAAAAGACAACATTCATATGTGAATTTGGCTCATTTGCTTACAGAGTTATGCCTTTTGGACTAAAAAATGTGTTAGCACCTCTATTCTGAATAGTTGAGGAAGAAATATGATGGAGAAAAAAATAAAAGGATGCATGAACTTGGCTAAGATTAATAGTTTGATTCTATTATAAAATGGCGCATAAGGGTTAATTTAGCTCAAGATCTGATGGTGTAAAATGAAAGAAGTGAATATCTATGGTTTGAAATAGATCCGCTAGATGAAGATGCGCGAGAGATAAGGAGAAGTGGATGTGGTTAATGAAACATGAAGATTGACGGTGATGGAACAAAACGGGTGAAATCTACGGTTGATAAAGACTCCTGCTGATACAGATTTATCTCTTGTAAATATTGAAAAGCCTTTAAGTGAATTTTCTGCTGATGATTTGTTAGTTCCAATGTCACAGGTGAGCCTGAAGGATGTGGAAATCAAGGAATTGAAAGAAGAAAATGAGAAGATCAAATCAGAACTGGCTAAAATGGTTGAAACTAAGAATAAAATATTACATGATAAAAGCCAGTTGCAAAAAAAGTTTAATGAATTGAAAGAAAGGAATACAGGAAATGCCCCTCTACAAGGAGCTAAGCATATAATCTGGGATACATTATTTGTAGAAGTTACTAAGTTTAGACATTATCTAAAATTTATTGATGACCAGAGTGCATTAGTTAATTTGTCCACTCAAAGATTAAAGCTGAAAAATGAGACCATGGATAAGAAGCCTATAAACGCAGCTCAAAATGCTCTGAATTTCTTGAATTCCCTAACATATCAAAAGTTGCAAGAGATAGGAATTAAAGACAGAGTGGCTAATGTACTATGGTCGAAAAAATTCATTAACAAACATCAGCTCATGAAGGTGGTGCAAGATAAGGCAAATGAAATGTCTTCACAGATAAATGATTTCAGGCGTGCTTTTAAGGAGTTGTTTGAAGACGGCCTCCTTTCTTTTTGGGATGAAGAGGGAAGACTATTTTCTCAAGAACATTATCATAGTTCGTTAGTACAAAACCGCATGGACCATTCCAAGTTTAAAGAATTTCTAAAAGGACTAACTGGGAAAATCATCATGGACAAATTAACAAAGGATTTCGAAATATTGCAAAAGTTTCTGATCATTAGAGGAGGGTTTCCCACTGTATCTTATGAGGCCTGTGTGGATCTAGAAGTATCTATCAGAGAAATGACAGAGTATAACACGCCAGGTGCAGAACAATGGAAGACCGTGGAAAGATTCTGGAGGACCAAGTATATTTTTCATCCTTAAAAACAGGTGTTGCGCGTCGTGGAGCTGCTTACTCAGGCCTTGCTGTCACCAAGTTGATTATAATTAAACGATCTGTTATTAGAATCGAAGCATGTAGTTTATTCCTAGTTGTTAGGGATATAGTTACAAAAAACTTTGATTAACAGATTATTCAGTTATTGATCTTCTTGGGAAGAAGTTGTTTATGTATATATTTGAATTTACTTGATGTATTGGGGTTTGGAACCCATAGGTTTGATTGATGTGTTTTTTGAAGACATATAATTTTTTGAAATAACAAAGCTGAATGCTAGTTAATCATAAGATATTCCTGTGTCATTTATATTATAGTATGTACCTTTCCTTTCTAGGTGATTGTCTTCTCAGTGCTTACACTCCATTTTGTTTTCTTCATATCTGAAGCACAGTGTTGAATAGTTCAGAATTCATGCTTGTTGTGCTCTGACTATCGTTTCAGATATTTCATAAATATTTCTACTAAAATTGATATGGAATTCATCTTATGATGCTCTATATTAATGGATTGTTCATGTTTCTCTCTCATTCACCTGAATCAGTGAATGACTGTAATGTGATGGTTATCTTGCCTTTGTTGAAATCCCATGTATGAAAGCTTTGTGTTATCTTTATCTATTTGACTCCATTGCCCAATGGTTATATGTGTTGTTTCAACCATCTGCATAATGTTAAAGTATTGATCCCTATATCTGGCCTTGTTAAATTTATATTTGAGAGATCCCTCTCTGGAAAGAAAATCCAGTTTCTTTCTGAAGTGGTTTTTGATATTACCTTTGGGATTTACCTTTTACAACCTAGGTACATTCTGAGTGATAACAAATTAGCGCCGTTGCCACGGACGAAAGTGCAAATCTTCCCTGGGAAGAATGACGAAGTTTTAAAGATCAAGAAAAGATTTATGTGGGCAAACAAAAATTTTTGTTAGTAAAGAAGGTTGTACATTTTCCCTAGTGATTCCATTGTAAGAGTTTTTCAAAATTCTAGAAGTCATTCTGGCTTTGAAAAGACATACACGAGGTAATTTTGATACCGAAATTTTGAAGAGTTTGGAAGATCTGGAAAACTTGTTTAAGAAAAAAGATAAAGAAACGATAGGTATTTCTCTGTTTGGTGCATCATCTTCTCGAGATTCTCATAGTATTTTTGATCAAGAATGGGAGGTTAATATTGAAAAAGGTTTGTTGAAGTCCATGTCTGAATCTGATCTTAAAAACACTGAATTTAACCTTCATAGATTAGAATCTTATTTACTTGATTCCCTTTGGAGAGATTTACAACAGTCTGCAAAAGTTGAAGAAACACTTGTCATTCAAAATACTCAAAACTCTTAAGTACCTCTGAATCCACCTAGACCGATGGTAGCTATATTTTCTCCTTTACGTTTGCCTGCTGTGTTGCATGACCTTCCCCAAAATTATTCCCAAAGAATTTCCCTGTTCGATGGAGAAGGAGACATAACTGCAAAGCAACATGTGGATAAATTTGAAGATTTTTTTGACTTGGAGGAAGTCGATTATGCAGATGTTAAGATGCAGTTGTTTGCTCAGAGTTTATCAGGAGAAGCAAATAAATGGTTTAAATATTTGTCGGCTGGGTCTATATTGACTTTCCAAGCTTTCCAAAATGCATTTTTGGAAAAGTGGGATGACAAACAGAGTCCTTTGCAGCTTTTGTCCCAGTATAATAGTCTAAAAAAGGGGGGTTTTGAATCTGTTCATGAATTTTCTAGTAGGTTTATGAGAGTTTATAATTCTATTCCAAAAGATATAAAACCTTTTGCAGTTGCTATTAAACTTCATTATGCTGGAGCTTTTGATAATGACTTTGCATTTTCATTAAGAGAAAGAAAATCAGCAACTCTTGCTGCCATGTTTTCAAATGCTTTAGAAGTGGAGGCGAATATGATGGCGAGTGGAAAAATGAAACACAGAGACCTTGATAGGAGGAAAAAAGAAGAAAATGTGCCTTCTACTTCTTCTTCTGCTACTGATATTAAATTTGAAATGATGTTGAAGACAATGGAGAAGTTGATGGATAGATTGACTATGGACAATAGGTCATTTAATAGAGAACAAGCTGATCCTAAAATTAGAAATCCGAATTTTAGAAGACCAAATCCTCCTATGCCTCCACAAAATAGGCAAAGAGATATGAGAAATCCCAAGAATCAAGAAGAGCGGTAGATTTGACCACCATTCCCTGAGAATTATGTTGCTGATGAAGAAGATCCTGTTGAGAATGAAATTTATTTGTTCAAGGAATTAGATTTAGAGATATATCTTACTGAAGAGGAACATAGCATGTTTGCATAGGAAAATGGAAATGAAGAATTTGAAAGGGAATCAGAGCAGTATCAGAGGGATGATTTGCATGCTATGGACAATGTACAAAGAAAGATTAGATTGAGAAACAAAGAAGTTGTTATAAATAAAGGGAAGTTAAATCCAAATCAGCCTTCCACTGGTTTATTAAATACAGAAAAAGGAAAGAAAATACAAAAAGAGTCTGTTGTAAATAAAGAAGTTGAGAATGAAATACATAAAACAAAAGGAATGAAACAAGTAGCACCAATAGATGTAGAAAAAGTTAATTCTAATTTTAGTTTGCAGAATGAACTTTCCAAGCTGAAAATCTTTGTTCCTTTTAATGAGTTGTTGAGAAATAATGAGTATAGAGATACCATAACAAAGATGGTTAGAGGTCAAGGAGAATTTCAGTCTGACATTTTGGAGTTAACAGATGATAATCCTACTATTTCATTCAAGTCAAAAGTTGAAAGTATAGATAATGAAGAAGTTCCTCCTTTTTATTTGAGTTTGAATGTACATGATATGGTGGTTCATAATGCGATGTTATATTCAGGTGCATCACATAATCTAATGCCAAAGGGAGTAGTTGAAAGTTTGGGACTAGAAGTGACAAGACCCTATAAATATTTGTATTCTTTTGATTCTAGGAGGGTGAAATGTCTTGGTCTAATTAAGGATATGGTAGTAACTTTGAATAAATTGCCATCTAAAACAATAGTAATGGATGTAGTAGTGGCAGATATTCCACCAAATTTTGGGGTGTTATTATCAAGGTCTTGGACTTCAAAGTTGAAAGGTAGTTTACAAATGGATATGTCATATGCCACTATTCATATCCAAGATGGGAGTAAGAGGCTGTATAGTGAGAAAATAACTCCTTATGTAGTGAGCAGTCAAGATAAACCTGAAGTTCATCATATATATGCTTGCAGTAGGAATTATCTACCCTATTGACCAATCAAAATGGGCTAGTCCAATGGTTGTTCAACCAAAGAAACACGATCCAACCAAGCTAAGGATCTGTGTCAACTTTAGAGACTTAAACAAAGTTACATTAACAGACCCATTTCCAACACCTTATGTAGATGAAATATTAAATGAATTCTCAAGAAATGAATGCTACTTGTTTACAGACAGATTCTTAGGTTATAACCAAGTACCAAAAGCCAAAGAAGACCAGAAAAAGACAACATTCATATGTGAATTTGGCTCATTTGCTTACAGAGTTATTCCTTTTGGACTAAAAAATGTGTTAGCACCTCTATTCTGAATAGTTGAGGAAGAAATATGCTGGAGAAAAAAATAAAAGGATGCATGAACTTGGCTAAGATTAATAGTTTGATTCTATTATAAAATGGCGCATAAGGGTTAATTTAGCTCAAGATCCGATGGTGTAAAATGAAAGAAGTGAATATCTATGGTTTGAAATAGATCCACTAGATGAAGATGCGTGAGAGATAAGGAGAAGCGGATGTGGTTAATGAAACATGAAGATTGACGGTGATGGAACAAAATGGGTGAAATCTACGGTTGATAAAGACTCCTGCTGATACAGATTTATCTCTTGTAAATATTGAAAATCCTTTAAGTGAATTTTCTGCTGATGATTTGTTAGTGCCAATGTCATAGGTGAGCCTGAAGGATGTGGAAATCAAGGAATTGAAAGAAGAAAATGAGAAGATCAAACAGAACTAGCTAAAATGGTTGAAACTAAGAATAAAATATTACATGATAAAAGCCAGTTACAAAAAAAGTTTAATGAATTGAAAGAAAGGAATACAAGAAAGGCCCCTCTACAAGGAGCTAAGCATATAATCTGGGATACATTATTTGTAGAAGTTACTAAGTTTATACATTATCTAAACTTTATTGATGACCAGAGTACATTAGTTAATTTGGCCACTCAAAGATTAAAGCTGGAAAATGAGACCATGGAGAAGAAGCCTATAAACACAGCTCAAAATGCTCTGAATTTCTTGAATTCCCTAACATATCAAAAGTTGCAGGAGATAGGAATTAAAGACAGAGTGGCTAATGTACTATGGTCGAAAAAATTCATTAACAAAGATCAGCTCATGAAGGTGGTGCAAGATAAGGCAAATGAAATGTCTTCACAGATAAATGATTTCAGGCGTGCTTTTAAGGAGTTGTTTGAAGACAGCCTCCCTTCTTTCTGGGATGAAGAGGGAAGACTATCTTCTCAAGAACATTATCATAGTCCATTAGTACAAAACCGCATGGACCATTCCAAGTTTAAAGACTTTCTAAATGGACTAACTGGGAAAATCATCATGGACAAATTAACAGAGGATTTCGAAATATTGCAAAAGTTTCTGATCATTAGAGGAGGGTTTCCCACTGTATCTTATGAGGCCTATGTGGATCTGGAAGTATCTATTAGAGAAATGATAGAGTATGACATGCCAGGTGCAGAACAATGGAAGACCATGGAAAGATTCTGGAGGACCAATTATATTCTTCATCCTTAAAAACAGATGTTGCGCATCATGGATCTGCTTACTCAGGCCTTGCTGTCACCAAGTTGATTATAATTAAATGATCTGTGATCATAATCGAAGCATGTAGTTTATTCCTAGTTGTTAGGGATATAGTTACAAAAAACTTTGATTAACAGATTATTCAGTTATTTATCTTCTTGGGAAGAAGTTGTTTATGTATATATTTGAATTTACTTGATGTATTGGGGGTTGGAACCCATAGGTTTGATTGATGTGTTTTTTGAAGACATATAATTTTTTGAAATAACAAAGCCGAATGCTAGTTAATCATCAAATATTCCTGTGTTATTTATATTATAGTCTGTACCTTTCCTTTCTATGTGATTGTCTTCTCGATGCTTACACTCCATTTTGTTTTCTTCATATCTGAAGCATAGTGTTGAATAGTTCAGAATTCATGCTTGTTCTGCTCTGACTATCGTTTCAGATATTTCATAAATATTTCTGCTAAAATTGATATGGAATTCATCTTATGATGCTCTATATTAACGGATTGTTCATGTTTCTCTCTCATTCACTTGAATCAATGAATGAATGTGACGTGATGCTTATCTTGCCTTTGTTGAAATCCCATGTATGAAAGCTTTGTGTTATCTTTATCTATTTGACTTCATTTCCCAATGGTTATATGTGTTGTTTCAACCATTTGCATAATGTTAAAGTATTGATCCCTATATCTGGCCTTGTTAAATTTATATTTGAGAGATCCCTCTCTGGAAAGAAAAGCCAGTTTCTTTCTGAAGTGGTTTTTTCTATTACCTTTGGGATTTACCTTTTACAACCTGGGTACATTCTGAGTGATAACAAATTGGCGCCGTTTCCGGGGACGAAAGTGAAAATCTACCCTGGGAAGAATGACGAAGTTTTAAAGAACAAGAAAAGATTTATGTGGGAAAACAAGATTTTTTGTCAGTAAATAAGGTTGTACATTTTCCCTGGCGATTCCATTGTAAGAGTTTTTCAAAATTCTAGAAGTCATTCTGGCTTCGAAAAGACATACACGAGGTAATTTTGATACCGAAATTTTGAAGAGTTCTGAAGATCTGGAAAAATTGTTTAAGAAAAAAGATAAAGAAAAGATAGATATTTCTCTGTTTGGTGCATCATCTTCTCGAGATTCTCATAGTATATTTGATCAAGAATGGGAGGTTAATATTGAAAAAGGTTTGTTGAAGTCCACGTCTGAATCTGATCTTAAAAACACTGAATTTAACCTTCATAGATTAGAATCTTATTTACTTGATTCCCTTTGGAGAGATTTACAACAGTCTGCAAAAGTTGAAGAAACACTTGTCATTCAAAATACTCAAAACTCTTCAGTACCTCTGAATCCACCTAGACCGATGGCAGCTATATTTTCTCCTTTGCGTTTTCCTGCTGTGTTGCATGACCTTCCCCAAAATTATTCCCAAAGAATTTCCCTGTTCGATGGAGAAGGAGACATAACTGCAAAGCAACATGTGGATAAATTTGAAGATTTTGTTGACTTGGAGGAAGTCGATTATGCAGATGTTAAGATGCGGTTGTTTGCTCAGAGTTTATCAGGAGAAGCAAAGAAATGGTTTAAATATTTTCCGACCGGGTCTATATTGACTTTCCAAGCTTTCCAAAATGCATTTTTGGAAAGGTGGGATGACAAACAGAGTCCTTTGCAGCTTTTGTCCCAATATAATAGTCTAAAAAAGGGGGGTTTTGAATCTGTTCATGAATTTTCCAGTAGGTTTATGAGATTTTATAATCATTAGAGAGAATTTGAGGTCAAAAATGGGCCTCAAAAGGACCAAAATGTACTATAAAAATCAACCAATTACATTCTAGTAGATGACATCATCCCCCATGGTTGAGGTGGCATTGCATGAGTTAAGAATGCCTATTTGTCACATTTTCTATGGTGGATGAAAACCCATAGTTAACCAAGGTAGTGGTACAAGTACTTTTAAGTCATAAAGTGAAGTACTCACAATAAAAGTCATTTCACACTTTTTCATAAAATAATATTATTGTTACTTTCAAGTAAAGTACTCACAATTCACTTTCTCATAAAATAATATTATTGTCATTTTCAAGTAAAGTACTCATAATTCATAAAAATGTCTTTTCACTTTTTTTTATAAAATAATATATTGTCATTTTCATGTTTTTTAATTTTAAATTATATATTCACTCAATTGTATTTAATGTCATAATGTCAAACTAATATATATATATTCTTGTACTTTTAAAATAAATTAAATTCATGAATGATATTTATATGAAAAAAATATGTTTATGCATATAAATTAAATTCATTTTGTTTAATTTTATTTACAAGTTCAAGACAAATAAATGTTAAAGGACAATAAATTTTTGAGAATTTACAATGAATCTTAGTCACATCATTGTAGAGTTATTTTATTAATTTTATTTATAGTCAATTTAGAAAAGTAACTCAACCATGGTTATTTATATTGTACATAAAAAGTAGTGTAGGAGGTGAGTTGTCATATATACCTACCCCATAAAACCCCTAACTCATAATATTTTAATATATCTTATATTTTTGTAGTACATCTCTTAGGAGGCCCATTTTTGACCTCAAATTCTCTCTAATGTCTATTCTAGAAGATATAAAACCTTTTGCAGTTGCTGTTAAACTTCATTATGCTGGAGCTTTTGATAATGACTTTGCATTTTCATTAAGAGAAAGAAAATCCGCAACTCTTGCTGCCATGTTTTCAAATGCTTTAGAAGTGGAGGCGAATATGATGGCGAGTGGAAAAATGAAACACAGAGACCTTGATAGGAGGAAAAAAGAAGAAAATGTGCCTTCTACTTCTTCTTCTGCTACTGATATTAAATTTGAAATGATGTTGAAGACAATGGAGAAGTTGATGGATAGATTGACTATGGACAATAGGTCATTTAATAGAGAGCAAGTTGATCCTCAAATCAGAAATCCGAATTTTAGAAGACCAATTCCTCCTATGCCTCCACAAAATAGGCAAAGAGATATGAGAAATCCCAGGAATCAAGAAGAGCGGCAGATTCGACCACCATTCCCTGAGAATTATGTTGCTGATGAAGAAGATCCTGCTAAGAATGAAATTCATTTGTTCGAGGAATTAGATTTAGAGATATATCTTACTGAAGAGGAACATAGCATGTTTGCATAGGAAAATGGAAATGAAGAATTTGAAAGGGAATCAGAGCAGTATTAGAGGGGTTATTTGCATGCTATGGACAATGTACAAAGAAAGATTAGATTGAGAAACAAATAAGTTGTTATAAATAAAGGGAAGTTAAATCCAAATCAGCCTTCCACTAGTTTATTAAATACAGAAAAAGGAAAGAAAATACAAAAAGAGTCTGTTGTAAATAAAGAAGTTGAGAATGAAATACAGAAAACAAAAGGAATGAAACAAGTAGCACCAATAGATGTAGAAAAAGTTAATTCTAATTTTAGTTTGCAGAATGAACTTTCCAAGCTGAAAATCTTTGTTCCTTTTAATGAGTTGTTGAGAAGTAATGAGTATAGAGATACCATAACAAAGATGGTTAGAGGTCAAGGAGAATTTCAGTCTGACATTTTGGAGTTAAAAGATGATAATCCTACTATTTAATTCGGGTCAAAAGTTGAAAGTATAGATAATGAAGAAGTTCCTCCTTTTTATTTGAGTTTGAATGTACATGATATGGTGGTTCATAATGCAATGTTAGATTCAAGTGCATCACATAATCTAATGCCAAAGGGAGTAGTTGAAATTTTGGGACTAGAAGTGACAAGACCCTATAAAGATTTGTATTCTTTTGATTCCAGGAGGGTGAAATGTCTTGGTCTAATTAAGGATATGGTAGTAACTTTGAATAAATTGCCATCTAAAACAATAGTAATGGATGTAGTAGTGGCAGATATTCCACCAAAGTTTGGGGTGTTATTATCAAGGTCTTGGACTTCAAAGTTGAAAGGTAGTTTACAAATAGATATGTCATATGCCACTATTCCTATCCAAGATGGGAGTAAGAGGCTGTATAGTGAGAAAAGAACTCCTTATGTAGTGATCAGTCAATATAAACATAAAGTTCATCATATATATGCTGTCGATACTGATTTGGGTTCTTCTATTTTCTTTAATGATACTGTCCCATGTGATTTGGAGTCTACATTGCAGATGAAATCTGAAGAAAATAAAAAGGAAGGAGTGATAGGGGTGAACCCATGAAGATGGGTGTCTATTTTTGGGGGGTCTTATGAGAAAATAAATCTGTTTTTTCATGTTTTTCAAATTTGGGCGAACAAAAGTGATATTTTTGTTTAGAATTTCACTTTTAAGTAAAAACAAAACTTTCATATAATTATGTTAGCTTTCTATTCATAATTTTTTCAATTTTTTTTATTGAGATTTGATATGTCTTTTTGGCAAATGTTTGACAGTGTGTCCTTATAAAATGAAAGGACTAAAAAATAGTCATGTTTGGTTGTGCCCCTAAAATCATTGTTAAACTTGTGTTTTGCAAAAAAAAAATATGCTATGACAATATAAACACATTATACTAGAGGATGACTATAAGTTTATAACCAACGGATCTATATACTAATTATAATATTTTTTTGAATTCGATTAATGGGAAAAACTTGTTGATTTTCAACATGTTTTTGGTTGCGCCACTTTTCCCTCAATTGACTATAAAAATTTAAAATCTACAAATACCCTTTTGAAGTAGACACTCCAATTAATAGCACCATATTTGTTTCAATTTTTTTGGTGGTGTATTTTTGAAGTTATATATTTTTCATTTCACTGCATTTTGAAAGAGATGAAATGAAACTCGACACATGTTAAGAAACAAAAAAATTAAAAATATCGGATCTCACCTATACACAACAAAATCTATACCTACGGAAAGTAGATTCAATGATGAAACTAATGGTATCAAGTCTGACAGTCGATTTGTAGTGTAAGACATCCATTTTACCTTCCGAAAATGGAGAAAGCTGAAAACCGTGCAGGTTTTAGGTCTCAAAGGTTATTCAGATGAATAATTGTTCGACAGAATAATAATTTTTTGATACGGAACTGTTATTTACAACAAAGGTTGTTCAGCCGAAAAACCAAACGCAAAAAAAAAATCGATGTCTCTGTCAATTTTAACGATTCATCGTTAAACATTATTCGGCCAAATAAAGGATCGATTATTCGGCCAAATGAAAATGTTATTCGGCCAAATAAATATAGTTATTTGGACGAATAACTTCCACTATGTTTCTCAGGCACCCGATTCTCATGGAAGTGTTACCCAACTTCGCGTTTTCACCCATAGAACAAAATGCTTTGGAAGCAAAACAAAAAAGAGAAGGTTTGTGGACTATGTATTTTGATGGATCTGTGGCAAAGGTTGACGCTGGTGCTGGTGTGTACATAATTTCTCCTATCAAGGATTTTAAAGATTTATCATATAAATTAACATTTGAATGTACAAATAATGTAGCCAAATATGAAGCTTTATTGCTTGGGTTGCATGCATTGAAATATTTGGGAGCACAGATGATAAGATTTTTGGGGGATTCAGAACTGGTGATAAATCAGGTGAATGATAGTTATCAAACCAAGCATCCCTAGATGACAGCCTATAGAAATGAAGTATTGGATATGCTTGGTAAATTTTTTCACAGAGCATACAATCAAAGTGGTGCCCATATATGAGAATACAGTAGCTGATTCTTTGGCAGTAGCTGCTGGAAAATTCAAAACCCCAAGTGCTGGTCAGAAGGAATACCAAGTGGACATTGTGAACAAACCATCTATTCTTGATAATTCTAAGTATTGGCAGGTGTTTGAAGATGACATGCAGATAAAAAGGTTTTTAGAATTTTTAGGAGAATTTGTAAATACTCATATTGATGCTGAAAATGACAATTGTGAAAATTTCCAGGATGATGGAGAACCTGAAGAAGAAAAGAACAGTGCTGAAAAATTGAAGGGAACCTTAGGAGGAAAAGATATTATCCAATTGAAAAATAATTTCATACCAAGAGGTTTGATTCCTTTAGAATTTTTTTTTGATCAAAATGATGTTGCTAAGAACCCTAAAGTGAAGCCTGCTGAAAATGTCGTTGAAGACAGGAATATTGGTACCGAAGTAAATCCAAAGATTGTAAAGCTGTCCAAAAATTTGCCTGTAAAAGAAAAAGAAGAGTATGTAAACTTAATGAAGAAGTATACAGATGTGTTTTCTTGGAGCTATGAAGATCTTAAAGAATATGATACATCTATAATACAACATACTATTCCCATAAAACCCGGAGAAAAACCTTTCAGGAAAAAGCTTAGAAGAATAAATCCAAAATTGCTACCAATTATTAAGAAGGAAATTAAAAAATTATTTGACGCCAAGATTATCGTGACTCTAATATTCTCAAGATGGGTTGCTCATTTAGTTCCTATTAGGAAAAAGAATGGAGAAATAAGGCTGTGTATAGATTTCAGAAATTTGAACAAGGTTTCTATGAAAGACAATTATCCCTTACCGAAGATGGATCACATATTGCAGAAGGTGGTAGGAGTAGAAAGAATTTCGATGATGGATGGTTTTTCTCGTTACAATCAGATTAAAGTACTACCTGAAGATCAAGAGAAAACTACTGTTACTACACCAGGGCACTTTTATGTACGCAAAGATGACTTTTGGTTTGATGAATGCAGGGGCTACTTTCCAGCGTGCCATGGATATTTCTTTTGCGGGAGAAATTGGAAAGTTTGTGGTAATTTACATGGACGACATCACAGTTTATTCAAGATCTGACAGAGAACATATTCATCATTTAGAAAAAAATTTCGTGAAATACATGAAATTTGGTATACCATTGAATCCGAAGAAATCAAATTTTGCACTAGAAGAAGGAAAATTGTTGGGTCACATAATATCTAAAGATGGAATAAAAATCGATCCTGATAGAGTCAGCGCAATCTTAAAGGTAGGAGAACCAAGGAGTAAAAAGGAAATACAATCATTTTTGGGACAAGGAAATTTTTTAAGAAGGTTCGTACCTAGTTTTGCTTAAATATTAATGAATATTACAAATATGTTGAGAAAAGGTCATGAGATAAAATGGACAGTGGAAGCTAGGAGGTATTTTGAGGAAATAAAACAAGCTATTTCAGAGGCTCCAGTGTTGGTAAGTCTATATTTCACCAAAGATTTCCTAGTATTTTCTTATGCTTCAGAACATACTATTGCTGTAGTTTTGTTACAGAAGAACGATGAAAACATGGAGAAACCCATAGAATTTTTCAGCAAGATGTTGAGGGATGGATAATTGAAATATGATATCATGGAGAAATAGGCATATGCTTTGGTCAAAGCTTTGAAAGATTTCAGAGTGTATATTCTCCACTCACATGTAATTGCTCATGTTCCAACCGCTGCAGTAAAAGGGATTTTGACACAACCTGATCCAGAAGGCAGAAGGGAAAAATGGATAGCAACATTACTGGAGGATGACATAGAGATAAAACCTACCAATTTGGTTAAAGGACAAGGATTGGTGAAAATGATGACATATTCAAATTGTGAGTCTTTACAGCTCAATTTCTTATTCAGTCAGTCTAATTAGTTGGATACATAGGTGGAAGTGATGACTGACTTTGTTGCATCTCCGTGGTACTCTGACATTGTTCATGTCCTTCGGAATTTACAAGCACCAGCAGGATAAAGTAAGTCAAGAGCGAGACCAGTAAAGTTGAAAGCTGCCAAATTCTGTATTATAAATCAATATCTTTATTGGAAGGATCCTAGAGGTGTGTTACTCAATTGTCTTTTGGAAAATTAAGCCTAGCATACAGTAAAAGAATTTCATAAAGGGGATTGTAGAGGACATCATTCTTGGAAGGTAACAACTAATAAAATTCTCAGAGCAGGTTACTATTGGCCAACATTATTTCTGGATGTATATAAAGAAACCCGCACATGTCATCAGTGTCAAATTTTTTATGGTAAAAGAAAGGTAATTCCCCTTCCTCTTAATCCAATAACAATAGAAGCTCCTTTTCAACAGTGGGGTTTGGATTTCATTGGATAAATAAATCCCAATTCTTCAGGACAACATAAATGGATCCTAATAGCCACAGATTATTTCACAAAGTGGATCGAAGCAATTCCTACTAGGAGAGAAACTGAGACCATAATCATGGATTTTCTTGAGGAGAACATACTGGCTAGGTTTGGGTGTCCCAGAAGAATAGTAACAGATAATGCAGCAGCCTTTAAATCCAAGAAAATGATTAATTTTTGTCATAAATATCATATTAGCCTAAATCACTCAACTGCTTATTATCCACAAGGAAATGGGTTGGCTGAGTCTTCAAATAAGAGCCTGGTAAGGATTATCAAGAAGCTGTTAGAAGATAATAAGAGATCTTGGCATACCAAACTCAAATATGCTTTATGGGCTGACAGGATTAGTACTAAAAGAGTGATTGGAATGTCTCCTTTTCAATTAGTGTATGGAACTGAAGTTGTCTTTCCAGCATCATTAGGTGTTCCGGTTATGAGGTATTTTCAGGAGCAGCAAGAAGAACCAAAACACATCCAAAGAAGGATAAATCAGATCATTGAGCTAGAAGAGCAAAGGAATAAGGCCTATGACAAAGTGCAGACACATCAGGAAAGAATGAAAAATACTTTTGACAGAAGGGTGAAGGAAGAATAGTTCCAGATTGATGACCTGGTGTTAAAATGGGATGCTCCTAAAGAAGATAAACATGGAAAATTTGATCATATGTGGGTAGGCCCTTATGTTATTGCAGGACACAGAGGGAAAAATGCATTTATTTTGGAGTATTTGAATGGGGTTTCTTTGGACAGTAACCCTGTCAATGGAATATTTTTGAAGCATTACCTGTCCTAAGATGGAAGGTAAAATTTGTATCATAGTTTGTAAATATTTGTTTTCTTGAAAGAAATATAGATGGTGAGCTGAATATTTTTGAAGCCCGGAGTGAAGGCCCTAAGATTTAGGAGGTAAACCATTTTTATCTATTAAAAATATATCAGATAAAAAATAAAAAGTTTGGAAGTTTTTCATACAAAGATTAAAAATAGCCACCTAGTCTATGAGTTATTTGATAACTTACAGGGAGGATATCATCCCCAGTTGGAGCCAGTTGTTAGCACCTCTATTTTGAACAGTTGAGGAAGAAATATGATGGAGAAAAAAATAAAAGGATGCATGAACTTGGCTAAGATTAATAGTTTGATTCTATTATAAAATGGTGCATAAGGGTTAATTTAGCTCAAGATCTGATGGTGTAAAATGAAAGAAGTGAAGATCTATGGTTTGAAATAGATCCGCTAGATGAAGATGCGTGGGAGATAAGGAGAAGTGGATGTGGTTAATGAAACATGAAGATTGATGGTGATGGAACAAAATGGGTGAAATATATGGTTGATAAAGACTCCTGCTGATATAGATTTATCTCTTGTAAATATTGAAAAGCCTTTAAGTGAATTTTCTGCTGATGATTTGTTAGAGCCAATGTCACAAGTGAGCCTGAAGGATGTGGACATCAGGGAATTGAAATAAGAAAATGAGAAGATCAAATCAGAATTGGCTAAAATGGTTGAAACTAAGAATAAAATATTACATGATAAAAGCCAGTTACAGAAAAAGTTTAATGAATTGAAAGAAAGGAATACAGAAAAGGCCCCTCTACAAGGAGCTAAGCATATAATCTGGGATACATTACTTGTCGAAGTTACTAAGTTTAGACATTATCTAAACTTTATTAATGACCAAAGCGCATTAGTTAATTTGGCCACTCAAAGATTAAAGCTGGCAAATGAGACCATGGAGAAGAAGCCTGTAAACACAGCTCAAAATGCTCTAAATTTCTTGAATTCCCTAACATATCAAAAGTTGTAGGAGATAGGAATTAAAGACAGAGTGGCTATTGTACTATGGTTGAAAAAATTCATTAACAAACATCAGCTCATGAAGGTGGTGCAAGATAAGGCAAATGAAATGTCTTCATGGATAAATGATTTCAGGCACGCTTTTAAGGAGTTATTTGAAGACGGCCTCCCTTCTTTCTGGGATGAAGAGGGAAGACTATTTTCTCAAGAACATTATCATAGTCTATTAGTACAAAACTGCATGGACCATTCCAAGTTTGAAGACTTGGTAAAAGGACTGACTGGGAAAATCATCATGGACAAATTAACAGAGGATTTCAAAATATTGTAAAAGTTTCTGATCATTAGAGGAGGGTTTCCCACTGTATCTTATGAGGCTTATATGGATCTGGAAGTATCTATTAGAGAAATGACAGAGTATGACATGCTAGGTGCAAAACAATGGAAGACCATGGAAAGATTTAGGAGGACCAAGTATATTATTCATCCTTAAAAACAGGTGTTGCGCATTGTGGAGCTACTTACTCAAGCCTTGTTGTCACCAAGTTGATTATAATTAAACGATATGTTATCAGAATCAAAGCATGTAGTTTATTCCTAGTTTTTAAGGATATAGTTACAAAAAACTTTGATTAACAGATTATTCAGTTATTTATCTTCTTGGAAATAAGTTATTTATGTATATATTTGAATTTACTTGATGTATTGGGGGTTGGAACCCATATGTTTGATTGATGTGTTTTTGAAGACATATAATTTTTTGAAATAACAAAGCCAAATGCTAGTTAATAATCATAGATTTTTGTGTCATTTATACTACATTCTGTACCTTTCCTTTCTATGTTATTGTCTTCTCAGTGCTTACACTCCATTTTGTTTTCTTCATATCTGAAGCATAGTGTTGAATAGTTCAGAATTCATGCTTGTTGTGCTCTGACTATCGTTTTAGATATTTCATAAATATTTCTGCTAAAGTTGATATGGAATTCATCTTATGTTGCTCTATATTAATGGATTGTTCATGTTTCTCTCTCATTCACCTGAATCAATGAATGACTGTGACGTGATGGTTATCTTACCTTTGTTGAAATCCCATGTATGAAAGCTTTGTGTTATATTTATCTATTTGACTCCATTGCCCAATGGTTATATGTGTTGTTTCAACCATCTGCATAATGTTAAAGTATTGATACCTATATCTGGCCTTGTTAAATTTATATTTGAGAGATCCCTCTCTAGAAAGAAAATCCAGTTTCTTTCTGAAGTGGTTTTTGTTGTTACCTTTGGGATTTACCTTTTACAACCTGGGTACATTCTGAGTGATAACAAAATGCACCTGCAGTATTTTCGAGAATTGTGGTCAAAACATTTCAAGAATATATTTACAAACAATGGCAGTATATTTGGATGATTGGACAATATCCTCTATGCTGAAAGATCACTGCAAATGGCTAAGGCTCATGTTGGAACGATGATGACAAATCTAGATACCTCTGAACATAAGGAAATGCATATTTCTAACCCCTATAGGGATACCATTAGGAATCATTGTCTACAAAGAAGGAATCAAGGTCGACTTTGCAAAAATAAAAATTATCCTTGACTTAAAACCACCGGTGAACCCAAAACAAGTCAGGGTACTACTTGGTCATACAGGATATTACAGGAAATTCATAAGGTACCATTCAGATATGGCCTATCCATTGGAAGAAATATTAAGAGAAGATTAGGAGTTCGACTGGACAAAGGAATGCAACATATCATTTGAAACAATAAAAAGGAAGCTAGTCGAAGCACACATTCTAAGGTTCCCGAATTGGTCAACCAAATTCCATGTACACATTGACACATCAGGCCTAGCAATAGGAGAAATCTTAACTCAACCAGGGGACAATGGAATGGACTACCCCATAGTTTATAGTAGTATAAAACTATTAGACAACAGAGAGAGAAGCCTTAGGAATGGTTTTTGCACTACAAAAGTATCGACATTACCTACTATCCAACCCTTTCATTTTTTATACCGACCACCAAGCATTAAAATATCTAGTAAATAAACCCTTACACCATGGGAGAATTTGTCGATGGCTACTTCTATTCCAAGAATTTGAATTTGAAGTCGTTGTGAGACTGAGAAAATTAAATGTCGGACCCGACCACTTATCATGAATCGACACAGGAGAGGAACCGATAGGAGTTGAAGATGACCTGTCAGATGCACATTTATTTAGAATAGAAGCAGTCCTAGGAGAATTATAGGAAATATCTCAATTATTAGGAAAGGGACAAGCACCAGAGGGCATGAGTATGAAAAAGAAACAAATCTTAGCCATTAAAGATGCACCGTATAGTCTCATAAATGGATTTTTATATAAAATGGGCTTTGACGACATCCTCAGAAGATGCGTATTAGAACATGAAAGAAATAATATCATGTATGAAGCATACTATGGACTGGCGGGAGGACATTTTCAAGCAAGCACAACTGCCAAGAAAATCCAACAGTCAAGGCTATGGTGGCCAACACTATACAAAGACTGCAAAATTTTTGTAAGCCAATGCGACAGATGTCAATGACTAGTTCGACCTCTGCCTAGTACATAAATTCCCTTGATATCAGTAAACCCAAGTTTGACATTTGAAATTTGGGCCATCGAATTCATAGGGCCATTTCCCATACCAGCAAAAAGAACAGTTGCAAGATACATAATAATTGCAGTAGAATATGTAACCAAGTGGGCAGAAGTAGAACCAGTCGACACATGTTCCAGTGAGATAGCTTCTAAATTTATCTATGAAAATATAATTACCATATTTGGATTCCCAATAACCCTAATCAGTGACCAAGGTTCACACTTTATTAATAAAACCTTCAAAGCACTAACAAACCAGTTCAAAATTGACCATCGACGTAGTGCAGCTTATCACCCCCAGTCGAGTGGAGAAATCAAGGCATTTAACAAAAAATTAACAAAGGGCCTAACTGAAATATGTAACACTGATAAGGATGATTGGGACAAAAATATACCTGTAGTATTATGGGCTTACAGAACAGCATACAAGCATTCGACCAACCAAACACCGTTTCGACTAGTCTATGGACAAGAAGCAATTGTTCCACTACATTTTCAACAACAAACACCTATCATAGCAGATATTTTACATGTCGATGTTGAACAAGCCAAAAAGGACTGACTGATGCAATTTAGCAAGCTAGAAGAACACTGACTGATTGCTCTACAACACCAAGAAATCCAAAAACAACAGTAGAAGGCTTGACATGATCACAATATCAAAAACAAGAATTTGTCGGTAGGGGATCTCGCCTTACTATACAACAGTCGAGTAAAAGGAAAACCCAAAAAGTTACATACAGAATGGATGGGACCCTACGTTGTTGAAGAGATTCATGCCAATGGATCAGTCTGACTAAGGACATTACAAGGCATAGTATTTCAGAAACTTGTTAATGGTGCCCAACTAAAACGTTACAAAAATTAAAACAAGTTCAAAAAAAAAAGCATAAATATAACGACCATAACTGCCAGAGAAAAAACTATAAAATCTAAAAATATTAAAAATAACAAAACAAAACCAACACCCATAACCCAGAATGACAGGAAACCAACGCTTTGACAGCTGACATCAAACCCATCGACATACCACCATCGACCACTCACATGAATGACATCGACCAACGACCCTGAAGGTCAAATCACACCTTCATGACTGCAGTCAGAAGGAGCGCCAAAAACAAATCACCATTAACACAAAACCCATAGAATGCGCTAGAACATCACTTTCGCCATTAATACACCCATCGACAGAAACGTCAAACACACCACCTTTAAATACCAAACCATAAAAGGATCATTTACAGTATTTCGAAGAGATATAGCAATTCAGTAATCAGAAAGTTGAGAACCAAGAACCTATAAGAAAAGTCGACCAAGAAACCAACAAGATGGCACCAAAACAAACCAGAGCCGTAGCTGCAAAGACAAAAGAACTACAATCTGCTGAAACCCCATTGATGAGAAGGTTAAGAAACATAAAAAATTCCAAGGTACAAGAAACCTCATGGGCAAAAATGTGGGCCTAAATCAGGGAATGGGATTATGTCAACAAGAAACCGACACAGGTAGCAGAAAAGATAATCATGGCTCCATTATGAACTACATGAACACACCATTCATGGCAAGTTTTGGAGGAACCAAGAAAACAACAGTAAAATTCATTATCAACCGGTACCATAGCAGGAAATTTTACTTCGACAGACCAGTCGAAATCTCTGGAGAAGTCATATACAAACTGACTGGTCTCTCCAACCAAGGTGATCCAGTCCTCTGGATATAAAAGAAGGACTGGTAGAATGATTAACTAGAACACCCTCCAGGAATAATTCAAAAGGGATAATGATTAGCCAGATACAAGCCCTGATGCCACAAATCGTGGCCAAAATCATAGCAACAGGGCTCACATCTACAAGTCAAGGGAGGGACCTGAAATTGGATATGCTAGAGGTAGTAGACACAATAGCCAAAACAAGAAAAGTATACAGATGGGCTCAGTATGCTGCTGACATGCTCAAAACAATCTATGAGAAATGCCAAGAGTCGAGTGGGATTATAAGGTTCCCGTCTCTAATAATCTAGATAGTGACGTACCACTTGTGCCCAGTTGGGGACAAGCAGTTCCAAGAACCAACAAAATTCCATATGTGGAGGTTCAAGCCATTTGCACAAACATGAATATTGAAGAACTGGAAAATGGAAAAGTATTGTTGGAAAACTGCCTCCAACAGCTGAAAGTTTAGACGACCAGATGGAGGGTGCCTTAGAACATTCAATGAATTCTGCCAAAAACCACACACATCCAACTGAAGCTCGACCACACTGTGGTTTGTTATATGCAGGGTGCAAAAGTAAAAGAAAAACCTCTCGACTATTACCCAACAATTGAAGAGATTTTCCATGAACTAGCTCGACAATCCGGCACAAAGCTGTTGATACTAGAAAAATCCAAGGAAGGAAACCTAGCAATTGAAGACCCACTAACAAATGAGGAGAAAGAAGAATACTATGAACTCCGACTACACATCAGCACCTTTGTGTCAGAAGAAACACCAATAGAAGACACCAATAGATTGTGAATAACAATCATACCACCAACGGCCCAAAGGGGAAGTGTACCGACAGAGTAGTAGGTAACCAAACCAACTAAAGAAAGTATCAACCCAGTTCAACAGCAGGAGGGATGGGAAGAACTAGAAGAAGATATTGAGCCCGACAATCCTAAGTATTCCATAACCAAGGATATAATTAAAAAACTAGCAAAAGAAACAGCAGCCGTAAGAAAAAAGGCAACGAAAACAAAAGGGAAGGGGAAGCGCAAGCTGATCCTTTCAGAATCAGAAGATGAAGAAGAACTAGCAGCTACCACCGTCAACATCATAGAAGACACTGTAGCAAACAAAGTTTCAGTCGAGACACAGGTCAAACGCTTTGTCGCATTGGGAGCATAGCAGGGTCAGCCGAAAAAGGTAAAAAGTACAAACACCTCAACAGCTAAAAATATTATCGATTTAGTGTCTACACCTCTACCCCCATCTCCGACCCAGATCAAACAGGGAGAAATTCCAAAAATCTCCTTGATAATCCCAGTCGACATATGCAAAAATGCTATGCCGAAAACCCTAAAGGAGAGGTTTGACCAAGACAAAGATTTCCAGCCATACATTGAAAAATTTCCTGAACTATTCACCCCTGTACATAAGATCACCACCAAGTGTCCTCTGATCGAAGCTAGTGGATCAAGATAGATCATTCCCCCACAACCTGGAGAAATACCCCAGAATCCGAGGTATGTGGGAATTATAAAATCAACATTTGTGAGGAACCCCGACAAGACAGCTCAAGTTGTCGCAATTCGAACCTCATCCTTTATCCCAGCTGACATCCCACACCCTCCATTAGCCAATGAACCAGCAAGAGATGTGGAAGAAGAGAACCTAGAAGAAATCAACCAGGTAATCGACGACCTATTCTATGACATCCCAGAGGATTCACCACCACAAGTCGAGGACCCGACACTTGACCACATCCCTACCACACCAATTACGCCCAACCATTCACCATCACCACCACCACTTCCCAATCCAGAATCTGTGCTTGAACCACTTATACCTGAACCATCTGCACCTGAAATGTCTATATCTAAACCCTCTGCACAAAATCCCCCAGATACACACCCAGCTACAGAGCTCATCCAAGAGACCCAACCAGAAGTTCCACTAACTGTTTCAGACCAGAAACCAGACAATCCACTACCGAAAAATCAACCACAGGAAGGTCTAACCCTTGCAAATGCACAAGCACAACAACAAGCAGAACAACATAAACATAAGAGGAAGAGAGACACAAAGAAGAAGGACCACCAAAAAGAATCACAATCAGCAATGGTCCACATTAGCTAACTTGGGTCGACCACTGCAGTCGACGCAACAAAGCTGAAGGACAAATATTTGGGACAACTCATAGAAAATCTGGCCATCGAATCAAAAAAAAGAAGCCAGACCAGACGCAAGGAGCTCGACGACAGTGAGAAAGAACAAGTCAAATTCCTGTTAAAATGTAGAAACCTAGCACAATCTGTAATACCAGGACCAATGGAAGTCGACACTGACAAGCCACTTGAAAAGGAATATCAATTGTTTGAGAGTGTGGTGTCGACCCTACAAGCACAGATGCAAAATACAAAAAGAAGAACAAAAATAAGAAACATCTAGATTACTGATGCAGCAGTACACAACCTTCTCATAAGAGTACAAAGTGCTACAAGACCACATGGAAGAGTCTGTCATAACAAAAGGGGTACTACGAGACTGGCCTACTTATTACGGGAAAGTCCTTCAATAGACCCGACAGACTCAACAACAAATTCAAGAATTAGAAAATACAAAGAGCACCGAGGAAGTATTGAGAAGCACAATACAAGATCAAATAGTGCTGGAGACAGCCAAACTGTAGAGACTTGAAAGACAAGCACACCAGTGGGTGCAGCATGAACTCCCGAGCTTGGAGAAATTAGACACATTTGTTCGTAGATGAAAAGGCTTCTGGAGATAGCAAAAGAAAAAACCCAGTTCATGGGACCTGAGATGGAAAGAATTTCTGACCTTTCCATTCAGGAGAAGATGTTGACGTTATCAAGCATTACAACACTGACCATCAACATCTAGAAAGTACTTCAAAGTTGGACAGAATTCCAACATCAGTTGGATGTTACAACAGAAGAAATTGTTGAAGTATGTATACAGAAACGACCAACCATCTGAATTCATAGCCCATAGAATACAAACAAAGAAAATAACTACCTCAGACAATATAAGTGTTGATTGCATGGGCAGACCCGGGTTTACTATAATCAATCAACAACACCCCTAACTCACTGGCCCTTTCGGCGACAGACCACGAAGCGATCTGAAGTCTCACCCGAAGTGAATCTAATGGGTTGGCCAAGACTCAAGTGTCTTGGACCAGGTTCTGGGCATCCTACTTCTCTCCTTTTCTCCTGTGAGTCACAAGGTCAGCTATATCTGCGCATCACACGTTCCCTTCTACTCGCAGCACTTTAGCCGTGTGATTCCTATCCACGCGCAAGTCGCACGGTTTCTTCCCGCGTCGTACAACTTCCACTTACTCACAATACCTCCACCCTTATCGCATCTCTGCGCACCACGGGACACCCAACCTTTCCTCAACGTTAAGCCCTCAGCTCGTAGTATCGCGCACCGCAGCTCCTTTGCCGGTGCGATATCGCCTCTCTGCGATATCCTACCACTACGACTTTGCACTCTCAGCGTTGACTGTGTCGATGCGCGGAACTCTACTTCCCAGGAGTTATATTGTGATTAAATGGTCATTAGAAACAGACGTAAAGGAGTCTTTAAGCAGCTTACTAAAATACTTAAGCTTATCTCTACCTTCCTGCATTACTGTGAACTGAACAATACATACATTCACTTACTACAACTAACATCATATGCATAATAACCAGTAGCAATAAGGAAATACAATCACATTCATGCAACACATAACACGCAGATTTAACGTGGTTCACCCCTAGGATGGGAGCTACGTCCACCAAACTGTGCTTCTATTATATATCTTGAGGGAAGTTAGCACAGTCTGTTGCACTGCATATGCAGCGCGAGATCTCTCCTAGATCTCTGGCCTATTCTTATCTCTATATTGCCTCTCTTTCAATATATCCTTCCCTCTCTTTCCTCTTTGTGGATGGTTACATACAGACTCAAATGACTCACAGACAAGCTAGGTGTCTGGATCATTACAACATAGTCTGTCTGACTGACTCCTGAGTCTACTTCACAAAAATACTCAACTGGCTCACTAACTAACTAGATAACCCTTTACAATACAAAATATATGCTTTTATAGGTGGCCCGAAGGTCTCGCCATTACAACACTATGGGCCTGTCCCAACAGTAAACCCAAACCCTAAATAGTGACAGTCGGTCCTCTCTGTCTTTGAGGTAGCCGCTTCCCGTCACACCACATCTCTCTGCAGTCTTCCATGCTTCCCGGCATTGACCATGGGTACTATGCACCGCTTCTCTACTTTATGTCCTTCACCTTCAATGCTTGAGCCTCATTGCTCCTTCTTCTTTATGAGGGTCGCTGAGCCCTCCTGTCTTCCGCCGCTTCCTTCAATGCAGTGGTTGAGCTTTCTTCTCTCGGTCGCTCGGGTATCGTTGCCTTCTTGACTTTTCTATCCCAAAAGTCATGGTTTCCGGATCTTCTCTCCAGCTGGAAACGTGCTACGGCGTCGTAGCTCTGCCCTGTCTTCTTTTTGCCAAAACTTATATCTTTCCGCCAAAACTAGAAGCTTCTTCTGTAGCTGTGGGACCCTGCTCCAACAGTCCCCTAACACTTACTTGTGGCTCGTCCTCGAGCCACCTGGAATAGGATTCTCCTACTGTAGCTTATCCTTCGCTTCCTGCGAAGTGCGCTGTAACCTGCCTTGAAGTCCTGCGACTTCATTCTTCATCTCCTCAGCGCACTGTTTCGCCGAACCAAGCAATGCTTGATCAATCTTGGAGTCCTCTGTTCCGGTGATAATGTATCTCGCACCCGTGCGCTTTCCTGGTGGGTTGATTGGACCCACAAAATCTATAGCCCATTTGTCAAATGCATGCAACGTGACCTGCGATCGCAGTGGCATTTCATCGCGTCGCGAGGGTTTTCCCACCCTTTGGCAGATATCGCAGCATCTGCAAAAGTCCTTGGTGTCTTTGTGCAATGTAGGCCACCATAATCCTGCCTCTAAGATTTTCTGCGCAGTCGGTTTTCCAGCAAAATGACCTCCTGCGGTTCCTGAATGTGCTTCTCTGATAATAGCGTCTTTTTCATGCGGCATCACACATCTGCGTAGAACTTCATCTGGGCCTAACTTGTATAGGCATCCTACAATGAGGGTGAAGTCTGCTGCCTTAACAACCAACTGTTTCTTTTGCTGCTTAGTAAACTCATCAGGTGCTACTCCTGTGTTGAGGAATTGAATAATGTCGGCATAGTACTCATCTGCAATCTGTATGGAAAACAACGGCGCATCTGGCAGATTGTCTTCTAGGTTATTGGGCTCTTCTCTTGAGTGTAACCGTGACAGATGATCCAGTCCTGCATTCAGTCTTCCTGGTTTCACAATGATTTCAAAATCATACTCCTGGAAGAGGAGTAACCATCTGCAGATTCTCCCCCCTAACACTGGTTTATTGACTAGGTACTTCAATGCGGAATGGTCAGTAAACATTTTAAATGAGGCGCCCAATAGATAGTGCCTGAACTTCTGCAGCGCATATACCATAGCTAAGCCCTCCCTTTCTGTTGTGGTGTAGTTCTTTTCCGCTGTTGATAGCTTTCTGCTGGAATATGTGATGGGATGGTCAAGATCCCCTTCTTCTGGCTGGGTCAAGACGACTCCTAATGCGATGCCAGATGCATCCACATGTACATGGAAAGGCTTAGTCCAATCCGGAAATACTAGGATGGGTGCTGTAACCATCTTCTCCTTAAGTATGTCTAGACTCTGCTGGCATTCCTCGTTCCATAGGAATTTTACATCCTTCTTGAGAAACTTCTCCATCGGCGCTGTAATCTTTGCGTAGCCCTTGATGAACTTTCTATAATACCCGGTATGACCAAGTACTGTCCTCAGTTGCTTGGCTGAGTTGGGTACTGGAAGGTTTACAATGATAGCGATCTTGGCGAGGTCTACCATCAAGCCTTGTCTGCACACAATGTGACCCAACAAGATACCAAATGGTGCACAGAATATACATTTTTTCAAGTTTAGAGAGATCTGGTACTGCCTACATTTCTCTAACATCAGTCTTAGATCGCCTATGTGCTTATCGATTAACCCAAATACAGTCCAATCATCAAAATATAATTCCAAGAATTTATGAATGTATTCTTTAAAGACAGCAACTGCTACTCTAGAAAATATAGCTGGTGCATTCTTAAGACCAAAGGGCATTACCGTATACTGGAACGAGCCCCATTCTGTTGCAAAGGTGGTCTTGGATCGGTCTTCTGGATGTATTCTGATCTGATGGTAGCCTGAGAACCCGGCAGTGAAGGAGTAAACCTCCTGTCCTCCCACGTTGTCTAATACTTCATCAGTGAACGGTGTTGGAAATGGATCATGAAGTGATGCGTCGTTGAGTTTTCGTAGATCAACACAGATCCTGATGTCCCCTTTTGTTTTCTTCTCTTGCACTACCATAGGGCTAACCCATTCGCTTTCCTCTACTGGCTCAATGATGCCTGCTGTTAGCATTTTATCAATTTCTTCCTTTACTTTTTCTTTGTAGCGCGGATTCAATCTATATGGGTGCTGCTTAACTGGTCTAGCATCCTCCTTTAATGGGATCCTCATGACTCCCAGATCTCCAACTATTCCCTTCATCTCTATGAAGTTGGTGGGAAATAGGTCCTGATAGTCATGTAGCAGATCTGTAATCTTTCCAACTGTTTCATCGTTCCAGTAATCTCCAATAGAGGCAAACTTAGGTTCTGCGTCTGTGCCAATATTGATCTTTTTAATCTTGATGGGCTCGGTGATCGCTGGAATCTCTAACTGTGGTCCCTCCACTTTGCGAGTACCTTCTGATTCTGGAATGTTAGTATTGCGAGGATCTTCATCCGCCTCCTCTGGCTCTAATGCAAAATTATAGCATTCCAACGCCTCTTCTAGCTGGATAGTCCACTCAAGTTGGACTGGTACTGAGATGGTGCGGTTCTCAAAAATCTTTGTCTTGACTATATCTAGGGCCTGAGCAATACTTGGATGTTCTGACTCAAACACAAAGGTGAGTAGGAAGCTGTCTGTCATAAGTGACCATGTGGTTGTTCCCTTGCGCAGCTCGGTCTCTGTATACCAATTCCTTGGAATTGTGTCCAATGTGTGAATGAATCTGTGAACCCATTCGTCCTCTGGAATGTCCGACCAGTTCTGTTCACATGTCTGAATGTGTACCTTGGGGTCAGTTTCTCCTGTGTACTTCTACTGAACATACTCTCTGTCGTTAGAAAATCTGATCGCCATCAGTCTTTTTATATTATCCCATGATGCGATATTCTCTTTATGCACATACCACCATCTTGCAGGTGTGGCTCGAACTGCAAGGTCCATAGCTGCGATCCTCTGTGCATGAGGAATTTGTTGCTCAAACTGTTCAAAAAAATCCTGGATATCTGTCAGACCATGATATGATGGAGTCTCAGCGATCTCGGCGCCAATTCATCGCAGTGACTTACTTATAAATGCACATCTGCGCGATGAGACTTCGTAAAGTCTGTTCTACCAGTTTTCGAGACCAACATCTGAATCCGATGCGCATGAGCTGTCGCATCGCCAAATAATATGCCCTTCTGCGGTTGGATTTATATAGTCGTTCTGGTTTGCAGTCATCTGGTAGAGACTATCGATGTTATGTGCCTCTTCCTCTGCTTGGATGGGTTCAATATATCTAGGACCTTGGTAAGGATCCAGCGGTGCGATGACTCGGATCTGCGCATCCTCAAAGGTCATTTGTCTTTTCTTTAGGTCAATGACAGCTTTGCTGCCAATTTCCCAATCAATACTTAATAGTGCTGGATATGGTCGACTGTCACCAACGATTTCTATAACCTCGAAGTCCACAAAAGTACAAACTCCATCAATATCAACTGGCACCTGCGGTAGTCGACCCAATGGTGATACTCGCTGCTGATTAGCTAATCTCAGGTGGATAGGTGATAGGGATAACTGAGGGCTACCCATCTGTTCCCATGTCTTCTTAGTTAGAACATTCACCTCTGACCCTAGATCTAAGACAACCTCATCCATTTCAAACTCACCGATCTAGGCTGTGAATTTCATCTCTCGTCCTGTCCTTGTATGTCTGGTAATATTATGGACGGCGCGGTGTGCACTGCCCGAGAGAGAGGGTTGCTGACACTGATCTATCATGCACTGTAGCTCACCGACAGCTTTATCATTTCTCAGGAGTTTCAAGCAGCTATATAGGAAGGCTTGTACACTTGCTGTCGATTCATCCTCATCGCATCTTCCCGATGTGGTAGCCTGCTGTGCCTGCTCAGGGCTATCGCTACAAGGTACTTGCTGCGGTATGCCCCTAGACGGCGGTACCTGCGGTCTTGATAGTGTAAGTTCATCAAAGGAAGCCTTAGCTTCCTGAAAGGTCTCTTTATTCTTCTGTAGGTCGAGTGTTATTGCTTTACTAGGAGCTCTGCGCACCCACCCCTGACTTGTGTTCTTTCCGGTCTCCTGCGATGTGCCACTGGTGGAAGCGCTGCTCCGAGTCACAATGTTAACTGTTGGTTCTGGTTCCTTAGGTTCAGTAGCAATAAGCTGGATGTTCTGGTGTGCTGCGGGCTTAGGGTCTTTGATCTTAGATATCAAGATAGGACACTCTTCTATGGTATGATCATAAGATTTGCAGTAGTTACAAGTAGTAGTAGCATTTTGACAGTCCCTAGCATAGTGTCCTGTGATTCCACAATTATAACAAGTGACTGGTCCGCGACCTTGGCCAAACCCTCCTCCTCGGCCAAAGCCTTCTCCTCATGCGAAGCCTCCGCCACAGCCTCGTCCTCTGAATCCTCCTCCACGGCCTCCATAAGTCTGATCCGGCGGTGGTCCTGCTGCTGGCCCCTGTGTGTCTGCTTGGACTCTGTACACATCATGTGTTCTTTCTGACATGAGATCATAAGCTCAGCAGTCTTGTTGATCATGCCTGACGGATTTGCAGAAGATACAATATAGGTTTTTAGGTGTCTGTACATACTTTTGAAGCAAAGGGCATTGCTGAGGTGGATGTCCTTGTGTTTTACATATTTCACACCATGGCCCTTGCGCTCGTGGTAAGGGGTTAGGAGCCCCTGACGCTAAATATTCTGCAAAGACTGGACAGTTGTCTTTACTATGGCCCTGTGCTCTACACTTTATGCACCATGTGTCCTGCATAGCCTCTTTCCCTTTTTTAAGTTCGTGTATTTGTAATGTAAGGTTGGCCAACTGGGTCTGTAGAGTTGTCATGCCTGTACTGGTTTCTGCTAAAGGTGAAGCTTCTAGTTTCATTGCCATCTCCAGCACTTCATCTTGAGTAGTGAGTTTCTGCTGCATTAGTGGCATTCTGATATGAGGGAGCAGTGCTGCAATAAACCATTCCTTATGCTGCTCCGGCGCAAACTCAAAACTTACTTGGTCTATAAGAGCTTTGAATTTCTGGTCAAAGTCCCATACTGACTCTGATGGCAGCTGCTTAATATCCTTAAGCTCTGTAATGCACTGAGAATCAGACTTAGGTTTCTTAAATTCTTTAATCATGGTGTTCTTGACCTGGGCAAGCGTCTTGGGTAATGTAGTATACTTTATGTACCATGTCAAGGCTCTGTCTCTGAGTGTGGTGACCAACTGTACAAGTTTAAGGTTATCATCGTTGATTGTTTTAATGGTCCACATAGCTTCGCATAGGAACCAATGCTGTTCCGGGTCTTCTGCTCCTGTACCTCTAAAAATAGGTAGCTTCATGTCGTCTCCCATTCTATTTCTCTGTGGTGGGTTCTGAATGACTGGGGTACTACCACTCAGCGGTGTAGGTGAAGGTGCTGTAGCGGGAGTAGGTACTGACTGTGAGCTACTAGATGGAGTACCTACGGGGTTATTCTGAGTTCTTGTCTGCTTCTGTGGAGTATAGGGGTGGTATGGGATACCCCCCTCTGGTTCTTCTGTGGTGCTAGGGCTCAGTTTTCTAATAATGTCTGAACTGTCTTCAAATATAGGAGAGCTAAAGTCTACTTTATACTTCTTTCCACTACGTGTTCATCCAATGTCATCAAAATCACTTTCAAACTCTTGTGACATTACTATCTTTACTTATTCATCTGAGACTAGATCCATTGTTCCTTTTTCATATAGCAGCATCTTAAGGGACAAGTTTAGAGATATTAGGTACTTACCACGATATCCTCTGAAGAAGTATCATTCAGCTGCACTGAAGCTCTTTCTCTGGTCAACTGCAAATTCTGTAACAAAGCCTTCTAGCACACTTGTCAGCCAAAAGTCCACTGCTCTCGTAATCGGATTGTCAAGGGTCTGCACGGTCTGAATCAGCTCCGGCGTCCAGACAATGTGTCTTTTCTTCTTGAATATGTTCTCATCTGTCAAATTGGATAACCAGTCGAAAAGCTCGTTTCCATAGGTTGCAAAAAATATAGCGTGTATGTCTGAAGCGATATGCTTTTCTAACCAGGCTTCTGTGCTTAGTCTCGAACTCCTATTCTCTTTCTTGGCGAACTCCCTTAAGTCTGAAATCAGCCACTGGTGAAACTCTTCTCTAGTAGGATGCCAACAGAACATTGACTCCCAGTCGTTTAAACCAGCAACGGAACCATTTGTTGATTGCATGGGCAAACCCGAATTTACTATAATCAATCAACAACACCCCTAACTCACTGGCCCTTTCGGCGACAGACCGTGAAGCGATCTGAAGTTTCACCCGAAGTGAATCTAATGGGTTGGCCAAGACTCAAGTGTCTTGGACCAGGTTCTGGGCATCCTACTTCTCTCCTTTTCTCCTGTGAGTCACAAGGTCAGCTATATCTGCGCGTCGCACGTTCCCTTCTACTCGCAGCACTTTAGCCGTGCGATTCCTATCCACGCGCAACTCGCACGGTTTCTTCCCGCGTCGCAGAACTTCCACTTACTCACAATACCTCCACCCTTATCGCATATCTGCACACCGCGGGACACCCAACCTTTCCTCAACGTTAAGCCCTCAGCTCGCAGTATCGTGCACCGCAGCTCCTCTGCCGGTGCGATATCGCCTCTCTGCGATATCCTACCACTACGACTTTGCACTCTCAGCGTTGACTGTGTCGATGCGCGGAACTCTACTTCCCAGGAGTTATATTGTGATTAAATGGTCATTAGAAACAGACATAAAGGAGTCTTTAAGCAGCTTACTAAAATACTTAAGCTTATCTCTACCTTCCTGCATTACTGTGAACTGAACAATACATACATTCACTTACTACAACTAACATCATATGCATAATAACCAGTAACAATAAGAAAATACAATCACATTCATGCAACACATAACACGTAGATTTAACGTGGTTCACCCCCAGGATGGGAGCTACGTCCACCAAACTGTGCTTCTATTATATATCTTGAGGGAAGTTAGCACAGTCTGTTGCACTGCATATGCAGCGCGAGATCTCTCCTAGATCTCTGGCCTATTCTTATCTCCATATTGCCTCTCTTTCAATATATCCTTCCCTCTCTTTCCTCTCTGTGGATGGTTACATACAGACTCAAATGACTCACAGACAAGCTAGGTGTCTGGATCGTTACAACACAGTCTGTCTGACTGACTCCTGAGTCTACTTCACAAAAATACTCAACTGGCTCACTAACTAACTAGCTAACCCTTTACAATACAAAATATATGCTTTTATAGGCGGCCCGAAGGTCTCGCCATTACAACACTATGGGCCTGTCCCAACAGTAAACCCAAACCCTAAATAGTGACAGTCGGTCCTCTCTGTCCTTGAGGTAGCTGCTTCCCGTCACACCACAGCTCTCTGCAGTCTTCCATGCTTCCCGGCACTGACCATGGGTACTATGCACCGCTTCTCTGCTTTCTGTCCTTCACCTTCAATGCTTGAGCCTCGTTGCTCCTTCTTCTTTATGAGGGTCGCTGAGCCCTCCTGTCTTCCGCCGCTGCCTTCAATGCAGTGGTTGAGCTTTCTTCTCTCGGTCGCTCGGGTACCGTTGCCTTCTTGACTTTTCTATCCCAAAATTCATGGTTTCCGGCTTTGCTCTCCAGCTGGAAACGTGCTACGGCATCGTAGCTCTGCCCTGTCTTCTTTCTGCCAAAACTTATATCTTTCCGCCAAAACTAGCAGCTTCTTCTGTAGCTATGGGACCCTGCTCCAACAATAAGAGTTTTGAGTACCTCCCCTATTTCTTTGGGATGAAGAAAGATTTTATTCCTGGGGGAGATGTTGGAGGAGCTAGTCGCTAATCCGACTAAGTCGATTGGCCGACTAATTAGAGATTAGGTCGGCCGCATAAGGTCGTGTCAGTTGACTGAACCGACAGGTAGTTATATGTAACTGTTTGTAAATCATATATATTAGGCTGTTGAGCCAGATGAGAACTTGGTTCAGTTCTGTGTTTGTATGGACCCTTATGACATAATATAATCTGTTGTTCTACACCTACATTCTTGTCTCTTTCCTCTGTTGTGTTTGTATGCTTTTAATGTGTATTATTGGTAACCCTCTGTGATCTGTGAGATTACAACAATTAGTCATGTTGGATATTATTGTAGTACAAGCATGACTTATGGAGTGATTGCTCCCTTAAGGAGTATTTGATGGTGTTACCCTACCTTAAGGGTTTCTCTATATCTTGTTGTTATTATTATTGTGAATGTATTTTGGTTATTTATGAAGTATAAGTTTTCTATATTTTTGTTGTGATTCAATTATCCAAAGACATTTAGCTAGATCCTTCACAGGAAACCCAAAATGGGGTTTGGACAAAAAAACAAAAAAGAATAGAACTACCCTAGTTACACAACAAATGAAGACAAGAAGTCAGACCTATTATTAAAGTTAGTCATGTATCATTTTTGCATTTTGTTATGTGTTGAATATATAAGAATCTACTCATGTATAGTTCAAAATTTTGAAAGAAAGGGCATTAGTAGGAAAAATATTTGGTTGACCTCCTCCATGGATCTTATAGGGAGGAGGAAAGCCTTAAAAGCGAGGAAAGAAAATTAAGACTTTTGTTAATGTACTTGTCATTTGGTTCAGCCACATCCCCCTTTTTTATCAATTCAAATCCATTTTTTTTTTTTTATAAAAAAACAAAAGCAAAACATAAGACATTTTCTACTCATAGTTCCACAATTAGCAAAAGATTGTGACCCTTATTCTTACTAGTAACATTATAAGAATCTTGAGATAGACATTTAAGGTTTAACTACTAAAAAAATGTATAATGGCATCTTTACACACTGCAATAAAGAACAAAATAACACTAAGGTAACAAGGTTTAATTTTCAATGGTGGGAAATATTTATTTATAGTTTTAACTTTTTAAAGCATCTAACAAAAGATGGAATTCCCTAAGATGTATCAAGAATCTTATCTAAAAAGACACATTGAATATTTTTTATAATTCTTTAACCTCCTCTTCAAATATAGCATATCAACAATAGATACAACACCTAAATTGACCTCAAAAATAAATAGATGGCATAACTCAATAACAAAGGAACAACAAGGATCCTCCTCACAAATAAAACACTTGACTTGATCCTTGTCGGAAAACAACACCTAACTTGACTTGAATCTTAAACTTAAGGTGTCCCCAAAGGAAACCCTAGTCCTTTACATTAACTATAAGTTTACTTAAGAAGCAATGTCCTTCACAATGGAAGAGCTAGCTGCAAACAAACAATTAGTAACAAAAATAAACAAAATACAAACAATCTATAAAACTAAACAAAGAACAATGAAATTGTTATACCTTCTGATTTACTTGAAAGGGGACCATCGTGCGCTAACTCAGAATGATACCGCTTCTCCATAGGTTTGGGTAGTATGGAGGGTGACTCAACAGACAAAAATGGGAGCAAGTGGGGAAAATGGAATGTTTGGTGACTTGGGATGAGTAGTTTGAGGATGATGGTCTCTCAAAGTACTCATGCAGGTATAATAATGATGGAAGGAATAAGTCATATTGTGATGGGGACCTCCACCCTTTAATTATAGTTTTTTCTGTCCTTTTCTCTCATTTAGGGTTTTTGGACCCTAATTAGGGTTTTAAGCCCTTTTTGTTGTTTTTTATCTCTTTTGGAGTTTTTAGCCCCTTTGTGAACTTTTTGGCTCTTTTGTGGGTTTTTTAGGCCCTTTTTAATATTTTGAGCTTTTTTAGAGAGAATAAGGTTAAAACATAGGTGTGGAGGTCAAAAATGAGGAAAAAAGGTTAGGAAATGGAAAGGTTAGGCCATGTAGAGCTAGTTGAGAAATGTTTTGCATTAACAGATTGCCCCCTGATGTGTGAGGGAAGGAGCTCATCGTATGGCCGATAAACATCATAGGATCTTAGGGATAGTGGATAGACCTACGAAGAAGCGGTGCTTCCTCGTTCGAGACATAATGGATTTTGGTTTTGTATTAATGTTGGTTGCCAACAATGGGTGAGATAGAAAGAATATGTGACATGTATATGGACAAGGCGGGCATACCCATACTCATAACAATGTCAAAAGAATAAATAATGGGACCAAGGCTGCAAAATGCAAGAGCCGATCCTATACAATTGTTGTTACATAATGGTAGCCTCAATGAGAGGCTGAATACAATACTGATCTGAAGAACTGATACATAGAACCCATGGCATTCTCATGGAATGTGATATCTTCACAAATAATGACCTTTTGGGTCTGGAAGTTTACATAGCTATAGGGATTCACTGACAGAGAGTTAGAGTCTCTATGGTACAATATGCCACATCAATCATGAATCTATACAGAAGCAATGCTCTGGGGGATTCTAACTACTGTTTCCAACGCAACCCGAAAATCACAAGGGACATGAACCTATCTAGGTCCCTAAATAGACTCACCAGTGTGCTAGATTCTGGTGACAACCGAGGTCTTTGACCAAATACTACACGGACCAATACCCCATATGAATCTCAATGGTGTGATGATGTAGCTAAAGTTGAGCGCATGAGACACAACCATCCTGAGAGGCACTAATGACTCCTCTCAAGTGGCCCAAGAAAATAATCAATAAGGTTAATGAAACCAGGATACATGGACCTCTTGGTCTATCCTCTGGAATAGATGTGTTGTCATCGACAGAGGTAGACTTGCAACTAACCAAGGCAATAATGTTTCCTTGATCAGAAGCACAAGGGGGGTAACCAAAGATGTGGGACAATCTGGGGACTGGCACAATAAATGAGGGAATAGGGGCAGGAGGAGTACGGGGGACTAAAACTTCCTTCGTTCAGAGTATGATGGCAGGGCTGACCTGGAAACAAATGAAACAGACTCATGTGAGAGGGATCATAGCTGTGATACCGGTAATTTTACTATAGATGGAAAATACTTGGAGGGAGATAACTTAGACTTTTGATATCTAGGGAATCCAAGGAAGACTCATCATAGAATACTCTGAACAAAGGTGACCCAATGGGGGAATTTTGGTGAACTGTAATATATGGGGTTGTTCCTAAAGACACCGTTATGACACAATCTCGTGTATTTTTGGCGAGTTCGAGAGAGTGAATGCTCGATTGTGCTTTCAATTTTAGAGAGTCTGAGAACATGAAGAAGACTCCAGTGGGGTCTCTTTTTCATTTATAGTCTCATGTGCCTGAAAAGGGATAAAAGTGTACATAGGAGAGATCTCCCACCCTTTTTAGGGGATGGGAGACTTCCTTACCATTGGTATTCCAATCAGGCTGGAAAAGGTTAAACCTGTACTGACCCAGAGATGCCTCGACCTCCAAGCTAGGACTGGGGACCAAATGGTATGTATACATGATGTTTTATTTGGTTACATTCATATATAGACTACTTTGCTTACTAGTAGCTAGTTGATGTGCATGGACTGATGACATACTTGTGTGCATGTGCAGATGTTGGTCCTCACCTGCTAGCCAGGTATCAGCGCTAGATGGGAAGGGATGAGGGAATAAATCCACCCACATAGGGACACATGAGGGAGCGATAGACTATAGACAAGATTCGACAACAGGTGGAGTGCCCACTGGATGGAGTTGAAGATGATGATTGGTAGCATCTAGATGATGAGATTATTGCTGCCTGTTACCATGTTCCCCGCGAGTGGATTCCTCTGATGAAAAGGATTGTTGTTGCTGCTGAGTATGTATGAGTAGTGGCGTGGGAAGACATGCCTATGGATGATGATGATGACTCCAGTGAGGAGGAGGAGGAGGATGAGGAGGAGTCAAAGGAGGGGATGGAGTTGGAGGACCAGGAGGAGGGCTCTGACTCTGACTAGCAGCTGTTGGTGTTGCCCCNATATATATATATATATATATATATGATGCATGTGGATGCACTTTTGTGGTTTTTTATGTGAGTCCTTTTATGATGAAAAATGCCTAGATGATGTATGTTACATATGTATGCATGATTATATGGTGATGCATGATGCAATTTTTATATGTTTCCTATGTGTGATGATGAATATTCCATTCTAGAATATCGTTATCCATTTGACCTGCCACACTCTTCAGGTTTTTGGGAACATGTGTGAATGTAATGGATTCAAAAGTTCTAACCAACTATTTAGTGCGCAGGAATTTTCTAAAAAGGAAAGGATCGCATACCCAATAGTGGTTATTCAGCTGGGAGACAAGCAGCTGGGAGTCTAAGAAGACATCGAGGTGATGAATACCCAGTTGGAGGGCAGTGACCAAGAGGCCAATGACACCATCATACTCAGCCTGATTGTTGGTTGTGATTCCCACACATATTTCATCAATGTGGATCAACTCATTTGACGGGTAATATAACCCATGCAGCCGAGGTGCGATTTGGAGACCATCTGCTTGCTCCATCAACAAATCTACTGTAGCGACGCGAGGTAGGTTCCATATGGAGAAATCAAGGAAGCAAAGTGTAAGACTCACTTCAAGAACTGTGTAAAACAAAAAAGAGAAAACTATACTACAAGTGTCTCATTGTGGTGATGTCAGGTGTAAAATATATTGAGGTAGAGCCCATTACAGGGGTTCTTCAAGAGTTGTCCATCAGAGTTAGCAAGAATGTATGCCCCCTTACTGAGGCAGTAGTAAATGACGTATGGGCCGTACCACATGGATTCGAACATCCCTTTTCCCAACTTATCGTTGGCTTGGTCATAAACAAGGACTATATCGCCTTCGCTAAAGGTGTGAGGGTGGACATGGGAGTCAAAATGTGACTTCGATCGGGTTTTGGATGCTTCTATGGCTTGGAGAGCAACATGATGATCCTCATTGGTTTGTTCAAGCAAGAGGAGTCATTCTTCTAGACGTAAAGTGTTGGGAAGGAGTCCTACGGTGAGGTAGAGAAAAGGGATCTGGCACTCTATGGGGAGTACCGATTCAATGTTGTGTACCAAATGGAATGGGGTGAAGCCGGTGGCGGTCTTCATGGATGTGCGGTAATCCCGTAGGGAGAAAAATATCATGTAGTGCTAGTTATTTTTGTTGTTCTCTACCAGTCACTGGAGCATGGTTTTAATGATTTTATTGACCGCTTCGACTTGGCCATTTCCCTGGGGGTAGTAGGAAGACGAGTACTGGTGTTTGAACTTCAACATGGTTGAAATCTCTGTCTACACGGCGTCCTCAAAATGGATACCATGGTCTGAGATGATATATTAGGGAACACCAAAACGTGAAATGACGTGGTTGAAGAAAAATCGTGCCCCCGTTTCAGCTTTGCAATTGAATGTGGGCATGGTCTCGGCCCACTTGGTGAAGTAATTGACAACCATGATAATGTATTTATGTTCATCAGCTGAGGTAGGAGTGATTGTCATGAATTCGATCACCCACTTGTAGAAGTGACCAACTATGACCATGGGGTGTAGTGGTGTGGAGGGAGTCCTTGCTTTTGGGGAAAAGAGTTGACAACTGCAGTAGTGTTTGACTATCTTGATGCAATCAGCGAAAATGGAAGGTCAAAAATAGTTGACACATAGAATCTTCTGAGCAGTCGCCAAACCAGAGAGGTGGCCACTGCAAGCTCCACTATGACAGTCATTGAAGACCTGTTTAGCCTCGTCATGGGTGAGACAACGACGTAATATGGTATCGATGCTCTGACGGTACAAAACATCTCCAATAAGGAGATGGAAAGAGGCTTGGTGTCGGATGGGCCATCATTCTTTGTGGCTTAAGTGATCCTCGAAATTTTGGGTGCACAAGTACAGGATAATTCCCCCATACCAAGGATCTTTCGTGGAGATGAAAAATAAGAATTTGTCAGGAAGGTTGATCGTGAGTGGTGGTGGTGCGGAAAACGAGGGAATTTTTGTCATCAATGTAGCCAGCGCCAACGCTTTGGTGCTTTTAGGGGTTCCAAGTCAAACTCCTGGAGGATGACTACCCACTTGGCCACGTGACCTTATAGGAGGCGACAACTCAAGAGGTACCGCATCGGATTGGAATCAACCACTACTTGAGTATGGTTTGAGATAATGTAATAGCTCTTTTTGACCAATAATACGATGATGAGGGCCATCTTCTCTTTAGTTGAATATCATGGGGGGGGACTGGTCAGCTTCTGACTAACGTAGTAAATCACGTGCTCTTACCGAGCATCGTCTTCTTGGACCAAAACTCTAACAATGGAATTTTTGGAGGCCGACACATAGAGGATGAAGTCTCGACCGAAGTCAGTTGCAGATAGTAATGGGGTTAAAGCCAAAGCTTGTTTTAGCACTTCAAACATATCTTGCACCTACTGATCCCAAACAAATGGAATTTTGGTACGAAGGAGATGCAAGAAACCATGGGATTTTGTCACGTATTACGCTATGAAGAGATGACGGAAGTTGGCCTTGCCTTGGAGACTTTGCAATTGGTGCAAAGTCTGTGGTGAGGGTAGGTCGAGAATCGCTTGAAGTTTAAGAGGGAGAACTGTCATCCCTTTGTGGGAAACAATGAACCCAAGAAGACGGCCCATCGGGACACAAAAAACACACTTGAGATGGTTTAAGCATATTTTGTACTTGCAACATCGTAGGAAGACTTGTCACAAGTCGTCTAAGTGTTCTAAGCGCTTCCGTGACCGAGTGGTAAGGTCATCCAGATAAACCAATATGATGTGAACAAGGTCATGGAAGTAGTATGTCATGGTGCACTAGAAAGTGGCTCCAGCATTTTTTAGTCCAAAGGGCGTCACTAGATATGCAAATGTGCCCTAAGGGGTTGTAAACGCAGTCTTGTATCTATCTTCCTTACGGATATGAATTTGGTTGTATCTAGAAAAACCATCCATGAAGGAATAAACCTCATGTCCGACACATGCGTCAATGATTTGGTCAATAAAATGGGTTGGGAAGTTGTCCTTGGGACATGCCAAATTCAAATCACGGAATTCTGTACAGATGCGGATGGTGCCCTATTTTTTATTCACAGGAACAGGGTTGGAAACCCAATTGGTATAGGAAATGGGGTAAATGAAACTTGCTATGCGTAGCTTTTCAATCTCGGCCTTGACTGTGACAAAATTTGAAGAGTGAATGGGTCATTGTTTCTGGCGCACTAGTGCCACATCAAGCCACGTATCGATGTGATGTTCCACTATGGGATTTTTGAACCAATCCACCTTGCCATGGATGAAGTCCTTGGTATCTACTGAATATTGATATGATGTTGACGAAGGTTCCCCTGGGATAAAGAACGAGCGATGGGGCATGTCATCCCATGGGTATTCAGGAGTGGATAAGGCCTCAAGTATCTCCTCATCGTAGCTGAAGCAACAATTGGATAGATCTGAGGGATTGTTGATGTGTACGAAGATGGAAGGGTCAGTGGAGTTGGACACCATGTAAATAGTTGTGGTGGTTGAGGAAGAAACCAGAGGGTGGATATCCTCAATGACAGTGATTTCAGATTCAAGGGAATGTTTTCGAAGATTGCTAAGGGCAACTCGATACTCAGACAAGTCTTGGCAGTGGTGAGAATAATGTCCATACAATCCGCAAAGTGCACATGCATGGTTCGTCCTCAAAGACTTGTTTTTTACTGTTAGCTAAGTTGAGATGACGACTACCGAAAGATTCATCATTGTATCCATGGAATCTATATGTACACGAAGGATGGGGATTTCTGGACAATTCTAGGTTGCGTGACCTTGTACGTCGCACACAGTGCAAGGTGGAGTCGGTCAAGGTTCGGTGGTTGTTTTAGCAGTTCTTCCCCGAGTCCTTTTTGGGGGAGGCGAGGCAGGTGCAGTAACGGAAGGTGATTTTGATGGACTAGGAGGGGGCGTGACGCCATCTAGGCTGGAAGGGGGTCATCAAAACCTAGGGCATCGGAGGCGGGGTTGGTGGTTCAAGGTACCACATTGGAATCCCCAGCGTAAATTTTGGTAAATTTAAGGTAGCCATAACAATATTACTCACTATTCTGGATGGTGGGAAAAGGAAGGGAATCGTATGGACCGGGAGAGAGCCCCAATAAGTCCCTGGTGATTGCATTTGAGCTTGCGGTTGTGATTGCAGTGTGAGAGGAGAGGTGTAGGATGAAATATTGAATAGATCCACTTTGATGCTGGTGGAGGAGGTAAAGATGGGAAGGAACCAGGATCTACAGTTGACAAGGGAGGGATGGCTACGCTATCAATGGAGGTATCAACAGTAGGGATGACATTGTCTGGTGTGGTCAACCCCTGCGAATCGTGGTAAGTTAATTGGTCCACCGTCATAATCTTCCCATCATGAGGGAACACCATGAGGCAGAAAACAGTGGATGCCATGGCTCTCATAGCATACATGTAATTACGTCCAAGGAGAAGGTTATAATGAAGTTGAGCATTGACAACCTCTATGTCAATCAGAACCATTTTACCGGCTGATGATATGGGGACATGTGAAAGAATGCCCTGAAATTTGGTGGGGTGACCATCAGAGGCACGTAGTGTAGTGGTAGACGGTTGGAGGGTAGGGGACCCAAGTTTCTGCTAGAAAAATGTTGACATGACACAAGTGGATGCCCCTTCATCAATGATACATTGATGTATGACCAAATTCTGAATTGAGACTGGAATATGGAAGGCGATTGTGGATGGAATTCTTGTCTCTCCTTGATCCAAATCGAATGTGATCAATATGTAATCGGAGGGATCCATGACACCAAGTGTGGATAAGAATGCTTTCCACTATGGTGGGCATGTTTTGAGCACCTCGAGAGCGGACATGGATGTAGGTGACTAAGCCAAGTCATTAATGATGTTGTAATTCAAGGAAGCTCTAGTAGTGGCATTGTTGGCGATACGTCGCATGGGAAACCATGGATCTCTAGCCGCCCCGTCAGTGGGGAGTGGGGGTAATTGGAGAGGCATGCTATGAGTGCCGAAGGTGGATGCCACTGATGGGTCGACGGTTTCCATTGTGGACATGTACTGGTTCCGTCTAGTCTGGAGGTTCACTTCTTCAGTTGATAGTGTCATCAGGTGATGGATACCAGTCTCCGTAGGTGGAGCCGCGACAGGTGCTGCAGGAACAAGTGGGGGCAGTGGTACAATTTCAACCATTCCTTAGATTGGTAGCGAGTTCTGGTGCACCATGGATGGAGGTCCTAGTGGCGCTGGGTTTTTTTGAGCCTATGCTACTGCATTGGTGTCCTGTTGAGCTTCGTTTTGGAGAAACTACTTGACACGTTCCATATGCGGGAATTCATGAGTATAATGACCATAGACATTGCATAAATTACACAGATGATTAGTTTGTAAGGGAGAGGTCTGTCCCTATCGATTAAATTGTTGGGGGTTTTGTGCCAGTGGGTTAGCGTCCTTGTTGTTAGGAGGATTAGGCTGTTGGATGCCTCCTTGTGGTTGGTTGTTACCCTAGTTCCTAGCTCGGTTTTCCTTACCCTGCCCTTATTGGTTATTGGGGGTGGGTTGGTTGGGAATATTTTGCTGCACAAAAACTTGTCCCGAGGAAGTTGGTGGAGATGGGGTAGGGGCCGAAGCGGCCTGCATGGGTGGTGCATTGTAGGCCGAAGGAGCTAGGGGAGCTACAAATCCGGTCATTGGTCCTAAATATGATTATGCCAGCCAAGTTGGTGTGTGGGCATGATGAGTTGGCGTGGGATGTGCATAAGAGGGTGTGGCTTCAGACTGGGCCATCATCCTTGAGTAATTGGGTAACTGGATTGGTTACGCAACATTAGAGGTTTTGCTTGGGTGCGTTGGAATCATAGGAGGTGCCGCATAGTACTATGGGTGTTGGGAGATAGAACCTATGATTCCATCCACAGTAGGGGATGCCCCCGATGCATCATGCTGAGAGGTGTTAGCACGGGGAGCATCTGGAATGATGGTGTATAGATATCCAGATAAATCAAATCAAACTGTTGGGCCTTCAATATGGCCTCTTCCTTAGATTAGGGGCGCTCAGAGGCAACGTCCTTGGCTATCAGTGGTAGTAGGGTCTTTAAGAACCAATCGAGGAAAATCCTATCATCAAGCTGGATTTTTCATAGGCTATATCGTTGCCGCCACTCATGGATGTGGTCGGTGATGTGTGTAGCAGTATTCTGGCGGCAAGACAACAAGATTTCAACTCCCTCATCGTATCTGACAGGGAGTTGGAAGTATTGTAGGAACATGAAGGCTAGTGAATTGAAGTCAGGGTAAGAGGATTAAGGTAGCTCAATATACCATTTGGATGCGGTGCTTGTGAGGGTGCGCTGGAACAGCCTAATTCTGATCGAATCGTCTACAATGTTGTTTGACGAGAACCATAGATGAAACAACATAATGTGGTTTTGGGGGTACTCACCTACGTTCCCTTCAAACTTTGGAATGTTTGATGGGAGCCTGGTTGGCATGGGAGGCTAGTGGGGTTGATGGATGATTGGGTCATTGGTTAACCTATCCAAATCAGGCAAGTTGAGGTGAGCCATGAATGGGAGGTTACACCCAAGGTTGGTGTGGGAGGGACTGACGATGGCGCCGGAGTTTGCTGGAGCATGGTTTTCGTTCATGACTGGAGGTACCTGAGTTTGAATTCCCACAACGGGGATAGTTGGGATGGTCGCGGAAGGGTCGCTTCCCCTAGGTATGAAAGGTGTTACTGTGGGAATGACATGAGTTGGTGTGAGACTGCCACTAATGGGTAGTATACTGACAACGGCATGCACAGCAGTACTGGGACTGTTGGCCGAGATGTTGGTAATTATATTGTGAGGCAGGAACATGGGCCTGCTGCCAACCACCCCTCTAAATAAGGGATTGGTATTTACGCCAGCCATAGCATTAGACAGTGCGATGAAAATATTCAGCTTGGATTGGTAGGAATCTAAGTCAGAATCAGAGGCCGTGTGACCTTCTCATGGTGAGGAGGGTTTCTGAGGAGAGCCTCGACGGTGACAGTCTAACGACCCAAACTTAGGGGGATTCCCCCTAAGGCATGAGGAAGCATGTGGTGGATCAATGGTTGTTTTTTGGTAGTAACAGGTAATGAATTTTGGGCCCTGGTTTAAATAGATTCCTATTGGTTCACAGGTGGTCACTCGACCACCAAGACATCCAGAAGGCATCACTTGGCTTTTTCCTCACAAGGGTGTTTCTAGTCAATCCAAAGGGGTCATTTCCCATTTCTCTTAGCAGTTCCTCTCATTGGCCAACTACTTTGGGGTTCCTGTGGTACTCCTCATAATGAGTTTTAGGGAAAAACCCAAGCACTTCCCATAGTTATGGCGGTTGATACTTATGTCCTCAAATCACAAGATTTGATTAAGTAAACTGGTTACTTTTATGGTTCGCTCGGGATCATGAACCGAGTTTTATTGGATTATATGGTGTGAATGTGTGCACTTTGTGTATGAGATTGTTATTTTTACTTTTTCAATTATGTAATGAGAAAATAATATCAGTTTCTCTGCAAAGATCAAGGAATGGGCTTGGATCAAAACAGAGTTGAAAAAATAAAGCAAAGGCAAAGTGCAATACAAACATTAATGATGAAAAAATGACGGTAACTTGTTGTGAATTAATAGTGTGAATACCCCATTTTTTTATCCCTCAAATCCAAAAGGGAGTTTTGGGCTCTAATCAAGGTGGAAACAAGTCCACCCGTAGATCCACAGGTCACTCCTTAAATGCCCGGTGCTCAACAGGGAGGATGTGAACGCCGTGAAACCCCCAACAGTTTCCACTCCCTCTAGCTTCTAAGGTCACTTGTTTGTAGTGGACAAGGGAAATGACAAAAAAGGATGCCCATTACTAAGCTTACTCAACCCCCCGTCTTAACTCAGAAGACCCCAAACGATGATGACTGAGTAGAGGAGGAGGGGCTAAGTAAGAATGTTAAATTCCAATGTTTTAATAATGAAAAAACAGAATATAAATTGTAGAAACTAACATAGAAACAGGTGGATTTTCATTTGATATTCAATCAGTGGCGAATGGTCCATGCAGATAGGCAAACAAATGTAAAACTGGTTTGAAAATAGACAGGTCACTTCTAACTGTTGTACAGCGGTGACTAAGTCACACAAACAATCCACACAGTAGCGACTAGGTTGCTTTTGAGACAAGAAATAGCAGGTATTATTCCATGGGAGGGAAGTCATGCCTTTCGAGTTTGGAGTCACAACTGGGTCGCGGGTTTCAACCTAAAAGCAGCGATGATGGTCGTAAACAAGAAAAATTAAAAAACATAGATGACAGTAACTGGTACTCGGGCTGCGCGGACTCGGATCGGCCTCGTGAGGGCCTGATCAGGGACGACTATGAAGGAAAACCTACAAAAAACTTGTAAAACCAGGGATCCAATGGGATCGACCCGATGGATTCACCAAAAACTATAGCCAGGTAAAAACCCCGACTATGCGCTAATGCACCTCCCTTTCATCAAAGGGACGAAAGGGTAGAGTTCACAATGGAAGAGCTAGCTGCAAATAAATGATTAGTAACAAAAATAAATAAAATACAAACAATCTATAAAACTAAACAAAGAACAATGAGACTGTTATACCTTCCAATTTACTTGAAAGGGGGCCACTGTGCCCTAACTCGGAATGATACTGCTTCTCCACAGGTTTGGGTAGTATCACTAGTACAAAATGAGAAATTAATGACTAAAATCATGCTTATAAATGACTATTTTTTAGTCGAAGACTAATAGTAGCTAATTTCCACTATCTTATAGCTAGTCGTATTTCACTTAGTCATTAATATCTTGACTTATTAGTCATTGATAGTAAATGATTTAGTCATTTATTTAGTCACAGATTTAGTCACGGATTTAGTCATAATTGATTTAGTCACTGATTGCAACAATTAATGACCAAATATACGACTAAATAAACTACTAGATGATAACATATTAATGACTAAGCTAAATATGAATAAGATACGGGAAATTAGCTGCTAATAGTCGTATATATGCGAATTTAGTAATTTTTGTAGTCACAAATTTATGATAGGGCACGGAGGAATCGAACCACCAACCTCCTGCCTATAATTAGGTAGGTGCTCTACCATTGAGCTAGCACCCTTTAAGAAGTTATTATTTCTTGACAATGATAATATTCAAACAAATTTATGATATATAGCAATCTACAAAATACATAATTATTATTGTTACAACTTACCAGTAACTAGTATTTATGATAAACTAATTCCTAAGAACTATGTACAATTTTCCCTATCTGGCATATCCGTTCTTATTACCATAGAGAACGGAATACCTCTGTGATGGATGTGATACCAATTAAGTCACCCAATTTACGTAATATCTCTTGGCGTGCCTGAATATATGAGAAAATTATCATTATATGAAATCAAGCAAAGTAAAAGTCAAATAAGGTAAGCAAACCTTGCCATTCATAAAACAATCTATCAGTGACAATATAAAAATACATGAAAGCAAAATATTTCAGACCGAGTGTTGCAAAGCATAAGCTACCATATCATCCAATTCTAGAAAATGAAACATATTTTTATAGAAGTATGAAGGCTACCAAAATAATCAAGCAAAATAAATTCAACACATATTTCAAAAAGAGTTGAATGAAATATTAAAAGTATACCCAACATTATAGTTGGCACATTTTATATGAAAATTAGTGTGAAACATTCAATCATGTTTGTAAGTTTATCTATGGCCATCCTGCCTTAGATATAGCCACAACTAGACTGATACAAATAATTATCAAAACCAAGGGAACTCCAGAAGTGCACCACAGGCAAAACAATAAAGACAAGAAAAAAAATCACCATGACGAACGTAAAATTTGAGAACATACATCACATCACTAGCTTTACCACGTATCTTTAAGATTAGATAACTATTTGCTTCAAAATGCTTATTAACATACACAATCTAGAATATTTGAAGTACACTTGACTGCTTCCTAAATTTGCATAAAAGGAAAGAATGTGTGATTATTTCAAACAAACAAAAATACAAATAACAATCTCACCTGTAACCTAAAAGGCTTGATACTCAACAGTACAAGTCGCTCAAACAAATATTGTGCAAGACCAGCACGAGCTGCTTTCTTGCACATAATCATAGGACCCAATTGGCAATGATCCCCAACTAGCACCACCTAAATTTAACAAGAAAAAGACCAACTTGCATGTCAATCCTATATTATATTTTCTACTGTACAATAATAAATTGTGCAAAAGAAGATACAATGGAAATCATTTTCTCATTACATAATATATTTGACAGCAACTCTACGAGGCTAGATTAGGTTATTACCTGCTTTGCTCCAAGAACTAAAGGAATCAGGCACTCTGGTTCGGTAGCCTGAGTTGATTTGTCAATAAGGACCTGAACAGTAACCCAACATTTAGGTGGTCAAACAACTAAAAAAATCATACTAATATGTAGTAATCCCACTTGAAACTCTAAACTTTAGTACTACCTGACAAAATCTAAAATTAGATAGACTAGGATCACCCACACCAACACATGTACAACAGATGACATCAACACTCTGAGTTATTTCTCTTTCTGTCACCCTCTTGAGTGCTTTGTATTTCTTTTCATCCGCACTTGAAAGCTCACCTATATGCAATGTTAAAAAATGTATCATTTGTAGTAATTAATATAATTCATTATCAAAACAATACATAGAACATTTAATTTAGCTCAAACTTGCTCAAGCAGAGTAATTTTCTTGGCCAAATCAGATATTACAAAAGGTTCCTCTATTATCTGCCTCTTTGTTAGCATACTTTAAAAGAAATGACATACCTAACAAGAAAATACATCCACCTGAATTTATTCAAAGCATATACAACAACCAACCCTAGGAGTGCTTTCGACGCCAAACAAGAAATCGGTTTCAATTTGACAAAAGCATCATATACACATCCACTTGCTTAAATAATATCAACAATTGGCTAGCAAATATTTAGAGGGGAAATATTATATTCCTAATCTACAAATAATACATAACTTATGAATGGATTGGACTTTCCATACCTTGTTCATATTTCAACTGCTGAAGTTTGTACAATTCACTTTTTTTCTGAAGTGTCAAGGTACCTAACCTGTAATTGTTTTACAAAGAAACACAACATGTAAATGCCTTGGGATTAGGTAACAACCAGAACACAGAAAAATAGCCAGAAAATATGATGGTAAGACACTGAAAACAAAACCTGATAATGCAGTATTAAATGTTAAACTGGAGAACTCACTGCCTCCTATTGGTAGGGGTTTTGGTAAGTGAGTTGCGCAGCGTCGCGGCAGCTGCGCAAGCTCACGCGGTACCGTGCAAGGCCAGATTAGCGTGATGGGTGGAAGAATAACCGCTTTGAATATTTTATATGTTATTTGACCAAGTTTTGTTGTAATAGGTCATTAGTGGTTATAAGTTAGTTAGAAGTGGACCCTCAATGTAATGGTGCAAGCCTATTTATAGATCTAGGAGAGAAAAAGAGGATCATGATCATCATAGGAGAATCGCATCAGAGGATAATTGTGGCATAAGTTCTAGTGTATCTATGATTTATCTAGGTTTTCCTGATGCATGCAGTCTCCGGTTTTGGAGAAGAATTGTGTAATTTGGATCCTTTGTGCAAGATTAATATGATATGACAATTGTTGCACAAATCTTGTTTGTTATCACTGCTGCGATCTAATATGTTATGATGTTGCGACCTATTTTGTTATGATGTTGCGACTTGTTTTGTTATGATGTTGCTGCGATTTAGTCTCTTTCTGTTATATTGATGTGATCTGTTTTAAAGTCTGCTACTGTCTGTTGCACTATGAGTTGATATGTTTTATGAACAATGATGTGGTATTAGAGATGGTGTGACAATTGTATGATGCCATGGAAATGAATCTATAATGACTGCATAAGTTTCAAATACACTCTGCAAGTTATGGAAATGGTTTAAAGTTGACTGCAAAGCTCTCGATGTAGCAGTTATGGTGTCTTCCCATCGAATCCCCATATCCTTCATCCCTGCTGCCAGAAACTCGGTTCCGACAGCTCTCCCTTGAACATCTCGGGTGAGACTTCCTCTTCTCCACAGATGTTGCTGGGTAGGGTAAAACCTGTCTGGGCTGGTGCTCAGGGAGATTGCACTGGTTGGGTGTCGACAGAGTGAGAACTCCATTCGATGAGTATTTGTTGGTGGGTTTCACCAAGAAATGGTTCTGTTGCTATGACCAAGTTGGTATTAATAGGAGGATATGTTTTGGCATTCAACTCGACTGGAGATCGAAGGGTGGGTTCATTTAAAGTTGCGGGAGTTTTGTGAAGCTGAAAAATTAGAATCCGAAGTTGTCGACGGGCCACTGGTTGGACAGGTATATCCACAACGGTCCTCATGAATGGTTCTTTTGTGAATTTCTCATCCTCTTGTAGGAATGGCTAGCAAAGTTCACTACGAAGAAGACAAACTTTCAAGGAGGAGAGCCAAAATACTGGACCCAAGACTTGATCCACGAGTTACAAGAAACCAACAATAAGGCATCGCGGGAAGTTGAAGTGTGGTTGGATAGTATCTTAGAAGGATACATCACCGAGTTTGCAGTTGAGACCAATTAGTCCTTTAGCGAAGCAGAAAGGGATTTCTTCAATGGACCTCCAGGAAGATTCTTGTTGCTGCTGTAGTTGTCAATTAAGCAACTGGTCTGCGAAAAAGCTATTCTAAAAATGGACCAGGAGTAGTGGAACTCTGGTGTGCAGAGGATGTAGGCAATGCGATGAAAGGGGGGAGATGCATGAGAAGGTAAGGGGTAGATGGGCCTGAGTTCTGGTGAGAATGTGAAGGTCGCTGAGGAAACAAGTGGTTGTACAAGGGGAGGAACAAGGTTTCGAGAGAAGAGGTAGAGGATAGGAGAAGGTCCTGCTACGATCAAAGTGCAATGCGTGAAGAACAACCACATGGGACGAAGTGACCTTTTTGTGATGATGAGGATGACCAGGCCCAAGTTACGCCCAAAAGCATAGCAGGATCGAACCCCAGCAGTAACGTGCCCACGCCTCCGCACACTAATCCACCACAAGGAAAAAATACACACTGCATCAACTTGCCCAATGTGTCAGCAACAGTCTAGTAATAGAGCACCAGCAGGAGGAAGAAGGCCCAGAATGGTGGGCGATGAAATGAAGTTACCAATATTCAATGGGAATGGCACTGATGATCCAGAGTACTAGTTCTTATGTGAGGCGATATGGACCTCCCGACAAACTGTCGATGATGATGTTAAGAAAAGTCATCTGGCCACTACTCTGAGGGGCCATGCGCTGGAATGGTTCATGAGATTCACACGGATCCCTCATGGAGGTACTGCAAAGACATTGGATGAGATCCAAATGGGGTTATTTGAAGAATTTAAGAAGCCAAAGTCTGAGGCTTAGTATATTACTGAATTGAAAGAGATCAAACAGTTCCCCAATGAGACAATTTGGGACTTTGATCAGTGGTTTAAGACATTGATGGCTTGGGTCTGTTTTCAAATGAGCGATGTTCAGCATAAGGAATGGTTCATTGCTGTGCTTGTCCCACATATCAGACAACCATTAATGCAACAAAATACTGTGACATAGAGCAAGGCTCTGGAGACCGCAATCAAATTGGAGGCATTGCCAGTAGGAGAATCTGTGATCGAAATGAACTAGATTCAAGAGCAGTTGACCAATTTGATGCTCCAACTGCAAGATATCAAAAAGGACAAGGAAGATTGTGATGATCTTTGGTGCACCCATTGCCATGCAGATAGACATACCAAGGACACCTGTCTGACGTTTCAGAATTATTTGCTGTCAGGAACCCTGAATCCATTGAGCTATGCTGGTGTACCATGGTGTTGCATATGTCAGGTCTATGGGCATCGACATGAGAACTGTGATTATGTGCAGAAGATGGTGACCAAGGAAAAAAAATTGTGCTATATATTTTGTTAGTCAGTCAGGCACGATGATAAAAACTGTCGAGCTTATGATTTGCTCCAGGAAAGAACCTATGATTCATATTTTGTGAAAGGTGAGGACCCCTAGATAGTGCAAGCACAGCCACAAGTACTGCAACCAGCGAAACAAGTGCCGTATACACCACCACCTCTGTTGCAGTTTGTCCCCGCACAACTGCAGCAACAATTTATATCACAGACGCAGTTTGCACCTCCTCTGCAAATGGTGGTACAACCACAGTATAACCAAGCACCATGACTACAGTATAATCAGCCACAATATGTTCAAGCTATGCATTATGTCCAATGGCAACCAAACCCACCGCAACTATAGATGGCCCAACCGCAGTTTCAACAAGGAGGAATCCGCAGAGGGTTTAGAGGTCAAGGAGGAGGACGAGGTCATGAATCAATCCAGTGTTACACTTGTGGGGTATTTGGGCATTATCAGAGGGAGTGCCCTCATGTACAGTGTACATGCTGTGTAGCCAGTGATCATATTTTTGAAATCTACCCTTAGTTGATTGCAAAATGGAAAGCTGGAAATATTCCTCAGTTACAGAACGTGCAGAATCAGAATCAACCTGCATTCCAAGTACATAACCAACCAATAATGTAGAACCAGGTCCCACCACCGACTCAAACTCAGAACCAGCTGATGAATTAGCCATTGAATCAGAACCCACCATTGAACTTGAATCAAGGACCGACAATTGCCACAATTTGGGCCGAGCCGCGAATGAAGGATGTCAACGTTGGGATTATCACTCGTGCTCGTGCGACCACTGGAGACGATGGACCACGACTGCAAGTTCGGATAGTTGGAAAGGAAAGGGTCACATTTGATATTGCGATAGAGAAAGACACCTTCTTTGGCACAAAGAATGCAATCGGGAGTAATCTGGGTAAGTTACCAATTGTTGATGTGCCGTTTGCTTTTGATCCATCTCTAGAGGTAGGACCATTGCAGCAGCATGGTACCTTGCAGCATTACTTTGAGAGTTTTCTATCACTAGAAAGGGACTCTGACGCCCTTGTCGATATTGTGACATTATTACACCACCCGGATAAGATAGTGAAGGATTCTGCTGTGAATTCTTTGCAGAAAAGGAAGATAGGCAAGGAGCTGAGGATGAATATCCAGATCGGAGATTATGAGGTTGACTCAATCATTCTGGATCTTGGATTAGATGTAAACATTCTGACCAAGAAAACCTGGAAATTGATGGGAAAGACAACATTGGGATGGTCATTGGTACAGTTGCGACTAGCAAATCAGGTGAAGGTTCAACCCATTGGTCGCGTATCAAACTTGGTTGTTGACGTTGAAGGTATGAAGACACATGATGACTTTGATGTGATAGAAGTAGTAGAAGGTGGTGGTTCTTATCTCGTGCTACTAGGGATTGGATGGGATAATGATAGAATGGTAGTTATCAACTTCAAAAAATGAGTTATAACATTTGAAAACCAGGATGTCAGGGTCATTGCTCCTATGGACCCTCAAGAGGGACGACGATATATTGAACCTATAAAGGATGAAGTCGAGAGAAGTTGGGATCACGCTTATAACATCTCTGAAGACTATATCCATCCTACCATCAATGGCAAAATTGGATGGCACAATGCAAGTTCTGTGTCTTCTGACTCTGATGATGCTCTGGAAAATTAGCAGAATAGGTTGCATGAAGTATCATTTAGGAAATGTGGGTTGATTACACAGTCTCTCCAACACGTTGCAAGTAAAACTGTTGAGTTTCCCATTTATGAAGGACTGCCGAGACTATCATATTTCTTTCAGGAATTTGAAGAGAAATTTTTTGGATCACAAAGGATACTGGCTCTCAATGTAGCATTGAAGGCTACTCCGGCTCGATGGTGGGCGACACACAAACAGATGATCCATGACTGCGAACAGTGCCACAGATTGATGATGGTGCGCTTCGGTGATTTAGAGTTCTATCATGCTGGGAGATATGACAGACGAAAATATCCCACTGGTCATTTAATCGAGTGTCAGACTTTATGGGTGTTGCGACCCAGAGATGAATGGGTCCACAGTTTCGTTCACACTCTAGAAGAAATGCCAAGATCCTAGTATGTGGCAGCAAATTTGCACAGGACTATCACCACTTGGGAGGAGTTGTCTATTTGTTTTGTGCAGACATTTATTTTTCATGACATCAACCCAGAGGTATGCAATGCTTTACAAATCATCCGCGACATCGTACTCAAGGTCACCCCTATCACCTATCTCATTGATCCGCATGCACATTGTTCCATCCAATCCATGATGACCTGCTACAACTTGTCTAGGGAACTTGAAGATGATGATGAGTTGCAGAATGTTAATATTCCAAGGTCCGAAGGAAGCCATGATTTTGCAGCCCCCGACATACCGATGAACTCGATGAGTCAGCCACTGAGGATCCAAAAAGTCAACATTGGGATGGCAAAGAACCAAAAATTTGCAAATGTCGAAGACTACTGGGATGAGGAGATCATGGCCAATATCACAAACCTACTATATGAATTCCAGGACCTTTTTCTGACACGGTTTTCATAGATGAAGGGAATTTTAGGAGACATGGGGGAGATTAAAATCATGTTGAAACTAGATGCCAAAACGGTGCGACAGAGGCCGTATAAATTGAATCCACAATACAAGGACCATGTGAAGGTTGAGATTGACCAGATGCTTGATGCTGGGATCATCGAGCAGGTAGAAGAATCTGAGTGGATAAGTCCTATGGTGGTCCAAGATAAAAAGACAGGATAAATCCGCATTTGTGTTGATCTAAGAAATTTGAATGATGCATGTGTCCATGATCCGTTCTCGACCCCTTTTATAGACGAAGTTCTTGAAGGTGTAGGCGGAAAGGAGATGTATTCTTTCACGGATGGATTTTCAGGATACCACCAGATCCGGATTGAGAAGGAGGATCACCATGAGACTACATTTGTCACTAAGTAGGGTTGTTTCCAATATACAGTCATGCCATTTGGGATGAAGAATGCACCAGCCGTATTCTCTTGTGTAGTTGTCGCTATATTTAAATATTTTATTCAAAATTTCGTGCAGGTGTATCTGGATGACTGGAATGCCTATGGACTAATTGGGGACCATCTGGACAACCTGTGATTGATGTTGGAAAGGTGTCGATAGCATCAGATCACCTTAAACTCTAAAAAGTGTATTTTTTATGCACCATTTGGCATGCTACTGGGGCATATAGTCTACAAAGAAGGTCTGTTGATCGATCTGGTAAAGATCGCGCTAATCCTCAGTTTACCACCACCAACTAATTTCAACATGCTTCAGGCCACACTGGGGCATACCAGATACTACCGCAAGTTTATCAAAAGAATACGCTGCGATTACTGCCCCCATGGAGAAACTACTAAAGAAGGATGCAGCCTATGAATGGAATTAGGAATGTCAAGGAAGGTTTGACACTTTGAAAGCCAAGATGGCCTCTGTGCCCATACTGGTTTTTCCTGATTGGGATAAGGAGTTCCATGTGCACATCTATGCTTCTTCTATCACGTTGGGGGTCATGCTTGTGCAACTGAGTGAGGGCGACCTGGATCACCCAATCGCATATGCTAGTAGAAAGTTGTCTTTTACTGAACAAAATTATACAATGACAGAAAGGGAAGGCTTGGCAATGGTTTATGCACTGCAAAATTTACGGCACTACTTGTTGGGTTGACATTTCAAGATGTTCACCAATCATTCTGGTTTGCAATACCTGGTCAATAAGCTTGTGTTGGGGGGGAATATCTGTTGATGGATCTTACTCTTCCAAGAGTTTGATTTTGAAATAGTTTTGAATCCAGGGCAATTAAACGTTGGCCCAGATCATCTACCTCGCATCGAGAACGGTGAAGAATCGACCAATATTGTGATAGATTTCCAGATGCGCAACTGTTCCACGTTGACATCGCAGATGATCACTATGCACCAATTATTCAGTTTTTGGCCACTAGTGTCACTTTGGAGGACATGTCGACTAGCCAAAAGAAGCAGTTGGTTGTAAAGGCCTATGATTTTCAATTAATTGTTGGACAGTTATATAAGCTTGGACCTAATGAAATTTTGCGACGGTGTATTTTACCGCATGAGCAGGGTCCCATTCTCGAAGAAGCACATGTAGAAATTGTGGGAGGCCACTATGGAGGTCGAGCTACTGCGCGGAAGGTGTTGCACACCGAACTATGGTGGCCTATGTTGCATAACGATGCCGCAGACTATACGAGGATCTGTAACTTCTTCCAGCGTGTCAGTAAACCATCGCGGTGGGATGAGATGTCGCTGGTACAGCAGATGACTCTGCAACCATTTGATAAATGGGCTGTGGATTTTGTGGGTCCTATTAATCCACTAGGGAAGAAGAATGGTGCACGATACATCATTACTGCAACCGATTATCTCACTAGGTGGGCGGAAGCTACACCAATTGTGGATTTTATCACTACGACAGCAACGAGGTTCATCTTTGAAAACATTGTGACATGGTTTGGGTGTCCTAGGATCTTGATGAGTGACCAAGGAAGTCACTTTGTCAACTGGACTGTGAAATCACTAACTAAGGAGTTGCAGGTGAATTGGACTATCGAAGTAATCAACAAAATATTGGAAACAATGCTGACTAAGCTATGTAACGCTAACCGCGATGACTAGGACCTAAAAATTCCAGCGGTGATATGGCCCTATCGCACTACTTGTAAATGGCTAACTGATCAGACACCATTTAAGCTGGTATATGGGAAAGAGGCAGTCATGCCCATGGAGTATATTGTCCCCAGTTTGTGCATTGTCACATCGACGGGAATGGATGATGTAGAAGCGTTAGAAGAATGAATTGCGCAGTTGATCCAGCTTGAAGAAGACCACTTTATTGATGGCTTCCACCAACAGGTTGCGAAGGATCAACAGAAGGCGTGGCACGATCGCCACATTAAGAAAAAACAGTTTGCAGAAGGAGATTTGGTGTTTTTATACAATATTAAGCTCATCAAGCATCCCAGTAAGTTACAAATGCACTGGTTAGGTCTGTATCTCGTTCATTCCATTGCTTATGGTGGTGCAGTTCAATTACAATAATTATATGGTGCAATATTGACAACGCTTGTCAATGGGAGTCGCTTGAAGCCCCATAGGTTGGGGTCGTCCATGCGCATTACTTGAGGTGCTGTAAAAAAAAAATAAAAAATAGAGAAGCAAGGTGAGCCCCAAGGGAGAGGCTGCGCAAGGTTAAAGTTTGTAGCGATGACTGGTCAACCACTCGTGACAGTTGCAGGGTTGTGGGTTGTTCAAATCAAGTAATAAATGCAAGTAGTTAAAACAGTTGGCTAGCGGCACTTGTTGAAGAAACCCGCATTAATGATTGATCTGATCATTAGAGGAGTAAGATTGTCAGTGGATTTGGCGCCATTAATACCAAATTTAGTAATAATGGTAATAATAGATTTGGTAATGATGAGTTTTGAGTTAGAGGTGGCTATAAAAAACGCACTGGATGCGGGAGGATGGCATTGTTCAGTTGAGCGAGTAGAGTGTGAAGCAGAGGGAGGATTGTGCAGCGTGGTGTGATCTGTTGAGTGAGTTGTAGTGTTGCAGGTTAGAGCTGTTGAGTGCATTTTTAGGTTTGAGGCGTGAGGCATGCTGAGCGACCTCGATGCCATTGAGATTTCAAGTGAGTACGAGTCCCCATGGATGTTGAAGAACAAATCATGAGCATGTCATTCAGTTCATTGTCTATTCCCAAGCAAAAGTGGTAGGCTCAAAGGCCTAGTTCCATGCTGCCGCAGAAGAGGAAAACTCGCACATCGGTGAGAGTGCAAGGAGAAGGAACTACCTAGACCGGGCCGTCGAGCTCAGTAATTGTTGAGTCCATGGCACCTTGGGGTGTCCCTGTTCATGACATTCTAGGATATGTCACTCCTATGTGTCTGGGATCCAAGCTAAGGCAGCCGTCAAAGAATCAGAAGTATCCGCCAAAATTGTCGTTGCTACCAAAGGGGATGAAGTGCTCAATCGACATCATCCCTGCATTGATCAAGTTGAAATTTGAAGAGCAATACTTGATATTGCTCAAAGATGTCAGGGATGAGCCCTATGAGTAAATCTCAATGGGGCCTAGTGCCCTAATTCAGCGGATTCCCCAACCTTGGGCGAGTGGGTTAGATCAATCTGGATTGTTGGGGATCATCAATATGCCTCATTTTGGGTGATTAAAAGAATCCCATGCATGTGTGAAGAAACTATTGGCTTGTTTTCATGGAGGTATTCTTTGGTTGAATATGTTGATCCCTGTTACATTATATTTGATCGCAAGCATCACACGCTTGCTGAAGGCCGAGGAAGATTCGGTACAGTATATCTGCAGGAGGGATACTGATAAAAGGCTTGCCAAGCAACTGAAGGTGCGGTTTGGTTTACAACATGATGGTTGTTCTTATCGTATCGATAGCATTAACTCATAGCTGTTGCACATCGACGCAAATATTCTGGCGAGCAAGGTCGTTCAGGGAAACCGACCAGTCCAATGCAATTCGGGTGTTGTCGCCTATGCCCAGAAGTGTGCTGAGGGGGTGCAAATGAATTGGTATCTTTTTTTACTGAATCAGTTGCTAGAATATGCATTTTTTGCTAAGGCTGAGTGGTTATTTTGATATAGTTGGTTGTTGATCCCTATTGCACTAGTTTCCTGGATGGAAGCGAAAGACTATCAACCGATGACAGTTGATGCAGCAAAGGTGTGTCGAGGTGCAAGGTATCAGAAATTATGGTGGGTTGAAGATCCTAGTTGATAGGTGGACTATGCCATTCACTTTTGGGTTTAGTTGGAAGCATTGTAAGCCACAACTATTTCCTTTCCTCGATTCTCTCCTTATGCCGTGGCCAAGTATCAGCGAATCCTTCGATTTGCCATTGGGCCCCACTCTATCTACATTCAGGCGCGGATGGGACCTCGACTAGCAGTGGCTACCTTTGCCTTACAAAGTCATGACAGAATAATTGGATGCCATTGTCCAAGAGTGGTTAATGGAGTGGTGAAACCCGGTGAATCACGAGGAATTATATAAAGAGCCTCCACTGAATGCCCTAGAAGTTCCTTCCCAGAAGGAGCTGAGCACTCACAACTTTGACAACGAGTCATCAACGGATAGTGAGGATGCAACACAGCACATGTAGGAGGATACTTGCACCAAATGCCACCAAGAATATGAGGCAGGTAGTGGTACCAGGTCGAGGATGGAGGACCAACTACAACAGCTTATCAAAGCGATCACTAACTCATTCACGGCTCTGACAAAGGCGATCCAAGAGTCAAACCATGAAGAATTTGGTGTGGTAAGAGATCTATTAGATTCAATTTTGGTATTGTTTCTAGGAAGACATCTTTGATACCTATGATGTACGACATCCCATCGATTAGCACTGAGCCCCGGGCTAGGAACGTGCAAGTTCCCCCAACTGCGATCGATGCGGGAAATGAGGAAGTTCACTAGTTGCTGCGACTCATCCAGAGTGTGGGTTTGGACCTGAACAAATTATCCTCTATGGCGTTAGTAGAGTTGCAGCACACTACCACCCTGGACTCAGCGGAATGACAGAAAGAACTAACTGAGGGCTATGTCCAATCACAGAGCGTCACAGAGAAGCTGCACAAACAAGAAGACGCGTTACATCAGGTCTGGGTGCAGCTGGAAAAAGAAAAAGTTTGAGATATCAACACCTTGAAGGAGACACAAGATAAGATGTAGTGAAAGGCTTCTGAAGAGATTACGGAACTAAAAAGGTGCAAGACCGCCTGATCGTTGAACAGGCGCAGATGTGTGCCAAGTGCGGCAAAGTCGAGCAGGCTGTTTCTAAAGCCTGCTAGCACATTTTTGAGAACACGGCCGAGCTCACCCCAGTAAAAAAATTCCAAGTGATTGGGGCAAACTCTTGTTTAGATTTAGGATACCAACCTGATGCTCAATGCCCTTGTCCAACCTACGATGCCGCCGGAGCAGGTTGAGGAACGGAAAGCCTCCATTGAAGACATCGCAACTCGGTTTGAAAGCATCGTGCTAGCTATGTAGGGGTTTTGGTAAGTGACTTGCGTAGCGTCGTTCCAGCTGCGCAATCTCACGCGGTACCGCACAAGGCTAGATTAGCACGATGGGCGGAAGAATAACCGCTTTGAATATTTAATATATTATTTGACCAAGTTTTGTTGTAATAGGTCATTAGAGGTTATAAGTTAGTTAGAAGTGGACCTTCAATGTAATGGCACAAGCCTATTTATAGATCTAGTTTTGCAAGTAGATAGCGACGAGAATAGGAGAGAAAAAGAGGATCATGACCATCATAGGAGAATCACATCAGAGGATAATTGTGGCATAAGGTCTAGTGTGATCTGGATTTTGAGGAATTCCCTATGTATCTGCAATTTATCTAGGTTTTCCTGATGTATGCAGTCTCTGGTTTTGGAGAAGAATTGTATAATTTAGATCCTTTGTGCAAGATTAATATGATATGACAATTGTTGAACAAATCTTGTCTATTATCACTGCTGCGATCTAATCTATTATGATGTTGCAACCTATTTTGTTATGATGTTGTTGCGATTTAGTCTCTTTCTATTATATTGATGTGATCTGTTTTAAAGTCTGCTACTATCTGTTGCACTATGAGTTGATATGTTTTATGAACAATGCTGCGATATTAGCGATAGTGTGACAATTATATCATGATGTGGAAATGAATCTATAATGACTCCATAAGTTCTTAATACACTCTGCAAGTTGTGGAAATGGTTTAAAGTCGACTGCAAAGCTCTGGATCTAGTAGTTATGGTGTCTTCCTGTCAGATCCCCGTATCCTTCGTCCCCACTGTCAGAAACTTGGTTCCGACAGCTCCCCCTTGAACATCTCAGGTGAGACTTCATCATCTGCGGACATTGCTGAGCAGGGTAAAACCTGTCCGGGCCGGTGCTCAGGGAGATTGCGTTGGTTAGGCGTCGATAGAGTGAGCACCCCTGTCGATGAGGCTTTGTTGGTGGGTTTTGCCAACACCTCCCTTGATTTTGCACATAGTATGACAACCTGTAATGTCATAGCAATTAAAATTTCATGTTATATTAATCTAGCATTTAGAATATAGCCAAAAAACTCTCTTATGCATGTTTCCTATGATCAAACTTCAAAAAGTAGAAATCCTTGCACGAGATATTCAAAACATGTATTTTAAAACATTTTTAAAAAGGCACTTATATAATTAGATACAAGATAGCAAGGACACCTTCAAACATGTGGCACTAATTTTGTTTGCAAGTTGATCAACAACAACATTACTTGGAGCACATACCAAGACCTGAATCACATAAATGAAGTGAAATTGTATTAATGTCAATTGATGATAAAAATAGGTCAGAGGTCAGAGCTCAAGATCATGGCAAGTAATAATAGCAATCTAGAATGGCCTAGTTTATATCTTCCATAAAAGAGAAGGCACATAGTATAGTTACTAATGGAAGCAAAATTAGACCAAAGATGGGTAAGGCCTCCGTAATGAAGTACAACCCTTGAATATGAAAACATAATGACAATTCAGTTAGCATTGGTTAACAATCCATCAAAGATCTCACTTGTTACTTGGCCTTGACCCTGCTTGGCTAAATGGTATACAATAGCAGTTGAGGTGACAGTCTTTCCTGTCCTAGGAGGGCCTTGAATTAAACTCACAGGATTTTGCAAAATGCTCTTTACAACACTAAACTGCACATGATATAAAGAAATTAATTAAATCAACTTCTAAAACAAACAAAAGGCTGGAGCATTCATTAAAAATAGCTAAGATGATTGTTATAATGAGAAATCCATCCACACCAATCTACAAGAAATATCTAGCATTCACATAAAGATGACTTATGTATATCCATTATCATGGTGAATCCATTCACATCATTTTTTCTTGTAAATTCAAATGGCCCAAGGTTTCGTATCATAGATTCCATGTTATTGCTCATTGTGTGCACTCAAGTGTGCATGTTGAAGAGAACTCATTAACTACAATACATGTAATAATGAATCATGCAGTTGAACACTCAGAAATATACTCAGGATCTAATGTTTTGGTTAAGATCAATCCTCAAATGGTCTCTGGATCTCAACAATTCTATACACAAGAATAAATAACTATAGAATGGATACCTTGCTGAAAACCCCCACATAGTGTATTGATTAAGGATCCCTATCATAGAAAGTTCATGAGATTACAAGTTAAACAACCCTGATATCACTGTAAAATTATACCTAGATGACTTTGAAAGAAAAAAGATAAATCATTGCAGCCAGAGTAGTAAAATGGTAACAATTACATTAAAGAAAATGATTGCACTGGATTATATATTTTAGGCATTTAATCTTTGGAATTTATGCTATTGCCTACTTATATTGCCACTATTCATTTTCAGTTTATTTAATATATCTTATGATGTCCATAGGAAAAATTGGTAACAATTACTATCATCTCTATCCCTATGAAGAGGTAAATTTACTCGGATTACAAGTTCAACAACCCTGATATCACTGTAAAACATAGATTTCTTTGAAAAAAATCTAAATCATTGAATCCAGACGAAGCCAGACTAGTAAAATGGTAACAACTACATTGAAGAAAATGATTAGACTAGATTATATATTAATATTTTAGGCATTTAATATTTGGACATTATGCTATTTACTATTTATATTGCTCCTAATCATTTTCAGTGTATGTACAATATCTTATGTTGTTCACAGAAAACAATGTTAGAAATCTAGCAGAACTGATAAGAATCAACCAAGACAAATAAATAATAGAAAAAAAACATCTCACATCCACCATAGTTATTCAAAAAAAACATTTAAAATTCATCACAAACAATATCTACTAGATAATATCTTGTACAAAATAGGTCCCCAACCATCAATGAAGCCAAACAAGTTGTGTAGAGAAATCATCGTGTTCATTAACAAATAGCCATACAAGTATCTAGGTCTACATAAGAAGCTGAAGACAATAAGAATATTAAACAATAGCTAAAATTATATAAATACTTAACTAAAGTAAAACAAGCATGGAAACACAAATATTAATTCTTCGGCACCATGTGGAAGAATCCCACATCTAGATCTAGAAGTGATTTCCTACCCAAGAAAGTGCCACAACAACCAAGAATATCAACCCAGTGTATTGGTCACTAAAGCTAGTAGCAATTTCACACCAAAGAAAGTGCCACAACAACAAAGAGGATCAATCCAGTGTATTATTCAATCATGATCATCCCAGCCCCGCATTTTTCTCATCTCAAAGGAATGCAAAAAAGGGTGGAGATCAGTACGACATTAGGACTTCAAAGGAGGTCACCAATCACAGTACTACCCTAGCCCAAACATGCTTAATAGAAGAGTTCTGAGGATACTTCATGATAGGACTTAAGGACTTACCATTTATATGTTAAAAAATGTATCTTATAAATTTTATTTGAAATGTAATTTGAACTTTTTATACACTATTCATATAGAGAGAAAGTATATTTACAGCATGTCCAAGCAGAGATCAGAACCCATGGAATCTTCCACTAATCACAAAAGGGCAGTTGTTTGTTGAATCATGGAAAAAGGTGTTACTGGTGGATTGGTCCCACTTCCTGCTATGAGTAACAAGAACAGGGTCAGGACTGACAATAATATCAGATAACAATAATCGCTGACATGCCACATAGTCTTTCAAAATAGAGGCCAATTGGAAAAGTAAAAAATATTCAGAAGATTCAGGAAGACCGATTCCGACAAGAAAATAAATCACCTTCTCAAGACTTCAATTTACAATGTAAATTTGACTTTCCCCTTCTTGCAAAATGCCTACCGGATGAGTTTCAAAACCAAGGTTTGGGTTGAAAAAAAGGGATACAATTCAGGAAAACCCATCCCTACAAGAAAATAAATCACCTTCTCAAGACTTTGATTTACATTGTAAATTTGACTTTCCCCTTCTTGCAAAATGCCTGTCGGGTGAGTTTCAAAACCAAGGTCTAGGTTGAAAAAAGGGAGAATAAGCAGAAGGGTCCTGCTCAAAATCTAGGCAGACCTCTCACTCAATGATGATCATGATGTGGAATATATTACCAGCTTAATAAGAAAAAAAAATGTGGAACAAGTTCCAGTCGAGAATTTTTTTTAGAGATTGAACATTAACATGAAAATTGAACATTGTCACGCAAATACACGTGAAAAAGAACAGGCTGGGTTTAAAGGATTAACTAGAGTAGATCTACAACCACAAACATGAAGGCAATAGAAGAAAAGAAAAATTATTAACTCCTTAATACTTGATGAGTCTCAAGTAGATAATTTGGGGCACCCTAAATCTCCAAGGTCTACGGAAGAAGGGTTTTTTTAGACCAATGGGTATATATGCTTTTGATAGTGAATCCCAGATCAAAAAACCAGATGTATCTTAGAACGGGTAACACAAGCTTGGAGGGAAGCAGATTTTGCTCCAAAGAGGGGGTGAAAGCTAATGGAGGGGTCCGTTCAGAATATGTAGGTTATTTATTGAGGGGATCTCCAATCTCTCTCTACTTCAAGAGATAGGGCTAACTAGAGTGGATATAAAACCATAAATGTGAAGGAGATAGTGGAAAGAAAAAATCATAAGCCACTTAACATTTGTTAAGTCACGTTTAAACAATTTGGGGCGCCAAAAATATCAAAGGACTACATGTTATAGAGATTTTCACCCCACTAGGTGAATCACACTTTGTATGGCCTTCCCCTGTCCCGCTGCAGACTCTTTAGACCCAATGGACCACATTTTATCCTTTGATGTATCATTGACCATCCCTAGAACTATGTTAAAAATGATATACGCGGCTTTTACCCCTATAACCGCGTACATACGCGGATATATCCCCGATAGTCGCGTACATCGGGATGTGTGCATAAATCCAAATCCTTTTGGACTGTTCCTTGACTTGGATCCGACTCATATGACTCCTGGCCTTCCATATTCCTTGAGATCGCACGGATTCGACCCTTCATTATCCCATGTGAAGCTATATAAGGAACCCTTTGGTACATTGAAGAAGGGGGGAACATATAGAGAGATTGAAGCAAAGAAACTATAGT